>JAMBLF010001120.1:0-136496 GCA_030578115.1 Leucoptera coffeella
CAGTTATACAATACAATCGTACTTAGTTATAGTTGTCAAGTTGGTAGTGGATTAATAAGTGTCAAATTTCACCAGTAATGACAGCGAAAGTGTCAAATTTAGCGTTCAAAATTGCGTTATTTGTCACATTTGCTACTCCATTAACAACTTCACAATGTTACTGAAAGTATATTAAAATACTTTGCAAAAAGCATTTGTGGACTTGGCGACATATTGAAAAAGGTTAGCAAAGATGTACCTATATCCGCCGAGTTTGTATGATATCAATAAAGCTAAAATGTAGGCACAAATATGTACATATGAATTGAAGTCTCTACTTGTATTTTTTTAATAACAAATTTAATAGGTATATCTGAGTATATTCGATTGTTTAATGCTTGTTATACGGATATTGTAATTATACGGTGAAACATCGGAAAACATCGTGAGAAAACCTACCCGTTCGTCGAACAGGTAATAGTTAGTGCTTATAAATGGCGACACGGCTGACCACCTGTCACATTGAGCACTGACTATCTGGTTAACACGTGGGTTCGAGGTGTCCATAGAATTACTACCTTCGCAATTGCGGAGATGGACACCTGAACCTCTGACTACCCCGCAAGGGTTAATGGTCGTGAATGCGTTTGTTTGTTTTTGTTTTGTTTTAATGCTTGTGGGCTTTTTTGTCTAATTAAATAAATGTCAACAGATTCCTAACAGAACGTGTGCCCAAGCTGGCATTCTGCCGCAGTACTGCCTCTGCCGCCAGTGGAAAGAACTACCACTAACTAGCAATCTAACCAGAGATGCCGCTAATAGCATCGTTGAACATGTCAACAAACTCACCGAAGGAATCCGGTAAATATAGCGAGTGTCTGCGGTTGTAGAAGTAATAGTTCTGTGGCCACCTGAAACCCACACGTTGACCAGATAGCCGGTACTCAATGTGACAGTTATCAAGCCGTGTCGCCATTTAGAAGCACTGACTATTACCTGTTCAACAGAACATGGGCATTAGTTCACTAATGTTTTTTGCAAAATATCAGATCAGTAATAATGTGAATTGGTAGTGGATTAGCAAAAGTATCAAATTTCGCCATTTTTTAAGCGACATTTGACACTTGCCGACTTCAATGGTAAAATTTAACACTATTGGACATCCACTATCAACTTCTCACTATTACTGATCTGATGTTGAACTGCGGTGGAACTTAAAAGCATTAGTGGACTAAGGCCCCAGATGGTCAGGTGGTATGCCATGTCGCCATTTACAATATCTAACTATAACCTGAGAACTAATAGGTTTCCTCACGATGTTGTCCCGCACCGTAGTATTTGGTGCTTTCGCAAATGTATATTTTTTGCGAAAATTTACTCGTACATAGAAAAACAGAAAATCTTCATTTCCATTGGAACATACTCCGGGATTTGAACCCTGTACCTACTGACACAGAGTCACACCTCTTAGTCGCCTCCTGCGACATGCTGAGAAGAACGGCAGCTAGTTACCAAGAGGCTAGTTCAATTGGTGTAATAGTGTCCTAAATATTATTATAATAACTAGTGACCCGCTCCGGCTTCGCACGGGTATAAAATATATAGCCTATTCCACTGTTTAATGTATGTTATTATACATATAAACCTTCCTCTTGAATCACTCTATCTAATAAAAAAAACCGCATCAAAACCGTTGCGTAGTTTCACAGATTTAAGCATACAAAGGGACATAGGGACAAAGAAAGCGACTTAGTTTTATACTATGTAGTGATTATTATGTATATTACAATTTATATTACATATTATTATTATATTTATTTCAGAACAGAGTGTGCAGAAAGGGAGCTAGTTTCAATAAATGGGTCTAGAGTGTATAAATATCTCGATTATTCTTCAAACTCTTCTACTTCAAAGGACTTTGCCACACCTAAAGAATCTAATCAGATGGAAGTTGAAGTTAAGGTATGTACTTTGGTACCCAGTAAATGAAATGAAATGCTTTTTTATTCAACATAAGGATCATTATCTCACTTATTGAAATTAAAATAAAATTACATGATAAATTGTCCATAACATACTTAAAAATATTAACTAAATCTAAAAAACCTATTGGCATTTCGTAAAAGAAAAAGCTTCAAAGAATAAATGCCAAGAAACTCTGCACATATTATTTTCAACACAAATTATATCACTTAGGTTCTGTCCACTCCAAAAGGGATTACATACATAAGTCTTTTAATCCCCATCGGGATGGACAAAGCCTTGGCCACTAGTTAGCTTTAATTTTGGTGTTGTGTCCATTTTAATTAATGACAGGATAGAAGACTGGGGCTCAAGTCTACGTACGTTTTGGCACAATAGTAGTTTAATATCGCTTCAACAATATTGTGAAGTTGGTAGCAGATTAGCAAGTGTCAAATTTCACCATTAATGGCAGCGAAGAATCAAATTTCGGCTTTAAATTGGGGAAACGTCACTTTTGTTATTTCACGAACAAATTCACAGTGTTACTTATGTGATATTTTGTAAGTTTTAGTGGTAGAATCTATTTTCCTTAAATTTTACGTGCCAAGCCAACTTTTTCAGAATGGAACCGAATTGATTAACGAATGTGAATGAAACTAATGATTTGTTTAAAGTCGGTATCATTAATATGCTTTATTAACTTTATTTTTCGAGTTTTAGAGATTTTAAGGTTATGTCTCAGGGACAATCCTATAATCCTGTGTCTAGTCTGGAACGTTAACAGAATGCTAACTAGCTGCCGTTCTTCCCGGCATGTCGGAGGAAGTGACTAAGGGGCTAGGTGTAAATAGAATCTATTGGGTGACGGGCTAGCTAGACAAAGTTCTACGATTGGTTTTACACTCTGTTCTAAAACCCTGAAGCATTTTAATGCAATCCTTGAGTGCACCCTCGGTCTTCATACACATACTATTGATGTAGTTCAGTAACGGTGTGAAGTTGGTAGTGGAGTAGCAAAAGTGTCAAATGTTACCATTGATGGCAGCAAGTTACTTTTGATAATCCACTAACAACTTTCCACCGATACCGTACGTACTTAAGGGTTTGTCGGAATATCAGCGTTGGCAGTGTGAATTTCACACAATCAAGATTAGCTGAGACAAATCCTATTCACGCTTGCGTGGGGTTGCCATGTGTGCTTGGTTCCATTAATGTAAATTATTATATAATTAATTCTTTTATGTATTTGTGTATATGCTGCGTTTAGTGTAAATAAAAGGAATTTTATTTATCTAATTTTTTTATATACCGAACTGTTATTGAAACGCGATTTCGCAAAACGCACTACTTGACTTGTGCCCCTGAAACTGAATGTATATGTATGTATTTATTATTTCCCTTATTTTCAGATGGTGGTGGATCCATACAAAATGTTTTACGAAGCCAATGTACAACATGATTCTGCAAGGAAATCTTTTTTTATTCAACACCATGAATAACATTTATGCAAAACTACATAGATGCTTAATGTAGGTACTTATAACCGAATGTGTCTATGGAGGTGTATGGATGTAAATGAAGCGAAATATTTTTATTAGGATCGAGACAAACGGGAATTCGAGATCTCTGCCTACCCCTCTGTAGAGAAACGGGCGTGACGAGTATAACATATGTATTCACGCCTCTACGCCCCTAAAGGAATAGGCAGAGACTATCGATCGCCACCTGGAACGGCTGACAAATCTCTCTTGCTTCACTCACACCCATTAACCTTCTCATACAAGCTCTTCTGTTCTTCACTACGTACAACGGTTTTAAGACAAATAAATGTATTATATAAACATAACTTTTATTTAGTCCCTTATAATCAGGTAATGCTTGTAAATGGCGACATGGCTTACCACCTGTCACATTGAGTACTATCTGGTCAACACGTGAGTTGGAAGCAGCCATAGAATTACTACCTCCGCAATTACGGAGATGGACACCTGAACCTTTGATATTGTCTAGCTTATTTACATTATGTGTTGAAAGATTTTAAGAATCCTTACTTCTGTTCACCTATTCAAAGACATGATATACCATATGTCTTAGTTATTAAACACTCGCGATTTTTACTCATTTTATATACTATATGAGACCTATATGATATCAATAGCTTTATTAATTTATAGTGATATGACCCGGTCTCATATCTATACTAATTTATAAAGCTGAAGAATTTGCTTGTTTGAACGCGCTAATCTCAGGAACTACTGGTTCGAATTCAAAAAATCTTTTTATGTTAGATAGACCATTTATTGAGGAAGGCTTTAGGCTATATAATATCAGCCTGCTACTAATAGGAGCGAAGAATACAATATAAAAAATATATAATTACAGTGCCATCTATGTTTCATGTATAGAAAACTTCTGAATGAATAAAATGTGGCAAATTATCTAATATTGCTTGAAACCTACCCCAACAGGTAATAATTACTGCTTGTAGTAAATAAAATGACCATCTGTCTTATTGAGTGCTGACTATCTATTAAAAAGTAGAATTAAAAGGCCTGAGATCTATCACACAAGTCTCTGATTACCCCGTGACAGTCAAAGGTCGTGAAACATACTTACGTTTTTGGAGGTATAGAATAAAAACGAATACATTAATAAATTAAAATGATTTATTCAATCTTAATACTGTAGTAGGAATATTACAACAGATTGCTATTCCATCGTCCATAAACATACACATCACGCCCGTTTCCCCTTAGAGGGGTAGGCAGAGATTACGGCTCCCAATAAATACTATAGTCAATCACTTCCTATATGCCGGGAAGAACGGCAGCTAGTTAGCATTCTTTTTACGTCCCAGCTAGCACATGGCATAGGTCCTTAATTCACTAATGCTTTTTGCAAAATATAATTTCAATATCAGATCAGTAATAGTGTGATGTTGGTAGTAGATTAGCAAAACTGATAATTCGCCATTTTTTGAGCGAAATTTGACATATATGACGATTTCAATTGTGAAATTTGACACATTTGGTCATTCAATACCAACTTCACACTATAACTGATTTGTTATTGAACTGCGTTTGTGGTAGAACGCATTAGTTGACTTCGGCCTATGTATAGTCAACGCTAAAAGTGCAGTCCCAGTAACTTTTTATAAGGTTTAAGTTTATGAGAACAAAAGAGAATATTTTCATTTCGAAGCACGCGAACGTATAGTGGCCATGACAATGCATAGAGGCGCCAGTTTTAAAATGTATAATATTGTATTTTATTCTTATAATCTTAAACCTTGTAAAAAGTTACTGGGACTTCATTTTTACCGCTGACTGTACGTATGATTACTTTTGCCCGGCTTTCAAATGTTGTTTAACATGCTTATATAATTTTCTTCGAGACGTCAATACTTGGTCGCATATAGTGCATTTTTCTTTAGATTTCCTATTATGTATGATTCTATGTTCTTTCCACTCATACTTAGAGTACAATTTCTTTTCACACATGTCACAGTTTATGTGCGTTTTATAATGAACCCTATGGTAATGCTTTCTGAGTGTATTGTTGCTTAAAAACTGTAACGGACATTTAAAACAAGACTTTACTTTGGACATAATCCTTACCCGGATCGAATGCCTTTGCAAATGGATATCAAATAACCGCTTATTCTTGAAAACTTTACTACAAAATAGACAACAGACTCGATCATGTATATATTGGTGCTTTTTCAACTTATCCAAATTTGTGAATACTCGATAACAGAGTTTACAAGTAAAATATAAGTCGATCTTCTTAATGTGATCATATTTTTTGTGTTCGAACAGAGTAAATTGACTGGTACAAGTCTTGTCACATTTTTTGCACTTAATCAACCGTTTTTTATGCTTCACCACGTGTTTGATTAGGAAAAATAGAGAAATAAATCTCTTACTACAAAGCGGACACGTTGAATAACTTTTCTGTGTAACTTTTTGAGTATTCAATTTCTTCTTATTAACGTATGCTTTAGTAACATTCCTTGCATTGTTTACTATCATTACGAGATCGTTTCTATAGTCTATACTATCATTTCTAAATTCATCTTCTAAAATATCAATAGCTTTAATATCTATATCATTTGCTTTAGTAAGGCTTTCCAAATATTTAGCAGGCAATATGACTTCGTTATTAATATGCCATATAACCTTTTTAGTGTTGGTCAAATTTAGACTATTGATTTTGTTTAATAGTCCGTTTATGCAATTCAACAAACGGTTCTGTGTAAAAAGCGACTGGTGTTTAAACACATAGGAGTTTAGACCTTTCTCAATGCAATTTTCACATATTTTACTGCCAAACATTTGGTACTGGGAATTTTGGATCTGTAAAGAAAAATAATGGTTAATAAGTGCGTGACGCAGGAGAGATATGTCAGGATCTTTCAAGGTGAGTATATTGATAGTCTCTGCCTATCCTGTTTGGAAAGTGGAGCCATTAATATATGTATGTATATAAAAAGCCAACATTTAAAATATACAGATCAGGTGCTTACCACCTGTGCTTAAGTCTACTTATGGGGTTATTCAATATTACTTCAGTAGTAGTGTGAAGTTGGTAGTGGATTAGCAAGTGTCAAATTGCACTATTGATGGCAGCAATAACGTCAAACTTTGCCTTGCAATTGCCGAAATATGTCACTTTTACTATACCACTCACTAATTCACACCTTTACAGAAGTGATATTGAACAACGTTTTTGCAACGCAATAGTGGACCCTTGGTTTAAGAAAACAAACAATTATATTATTAGAGGACACATAATCAGTACATAGTATAAAACAAAGTCGCTTTCTCTGACCCTATGTCCCTTTGTATGCTTAAATCTTAGAAACTACGCAACGGATTTTGATGCGGTTTTTTTAATAGATAGAGTGATTCAAGAGGAAGGTTTATATGTATAATAACATCCATTAAATAGCCAGAAGTGCGAAGCCGGAGCGGGTCGCTAGTTATAAATAAAGATTAATATACTTACATGAGGAAGCGTCTCACTAACAATATCAAACAGACTTTTGCTTCCATGCAGCGAACAAGAGGGTCCATGTAACGCAATTTGCTCATCAACATGCATCAACTTAGCCGGTTTCTCATAACATATGGCACAAATATTACTCGTACCCTTAGTAACGATTTCTTCTAGAATCCTCTTAAATTTATGCCTTTCTACGTGCTGTAGATGTAATATGTAATCTTTATTACTTTCCTCACATATATTACACTTAAATACTTCATTATCTTCAATTAAAGGCACATTTTCCTTGTGATTTAAGTTAAAATGCCTCCGCAGTACTGTTCTCTTTGAAAATGTCAATCCACATGCTTTACAGATGAATAACATTGATTTTGGATGCGTCAGATCATGTTGCTTCAACGTTTCCCAGTCAGGGAACATTTTCCAGCAACGTAAACACTCGAACATGCTGAGTTTAGGTTTTGTTGGCACGTTATAACTTTTTACACCATTTGCTAGCGTGAACAGAGGTTCTGCGTAATCTATCACTTTTTTCGACGCTACTCGTATGACATTGTGATTTAAACGTTTTCTTTGTTTGCCACGTTTCGTTGATTGCGATATAGGGTCTAGGTGGAATACTTTTTCGTTGATATCGTCAAAGAAGTTCTGGAGGGCTAATACGGATCGCTGGCATTGTTGGATAAATAAAAATGTCTTGATTGTTTGATTTATGCACTTGTCGCAGATTTCTGATGGATATTCAGTATTTCTCGTTTCTATGATCTGTAATATAATTTTGTACAAATTTCATTTACCATTTAAATTCATACACATACATTCACATCCCTTTTGGTGTGCACAGAACTTTACAGACATGAAAACATCTTAGCATTAATATTGGGGTTCTGATATCATTTGGAACATTGGTGGGAAGTATGTAGCCTTTTGCCCAATAAATTCCATTAACCCCTAGTCTCTTAGTCACCTTCTACGACATGCCAGGGACCTTACTCTAATGCACATAGTGGAGTGCCAAAAGTGTCAAATTATGGCCACTGAAGTATTACTACTGAAGTAATATTGAGCCAGAAATGCATTAGTGGAGTAAGGGCCCGGGATGAACAGCAGTTTGTTGGCATACTTTTTGTCGAATACTAGCATGAGACTGCCAAAAGTAATATAATGAATATTTTGATTATATTTTCTAATGAATTTTCCTCCTTCCATTGTACAGCATTAATAACTGGTGGTGTTTTTAACATATAATAAATGTAACGACACTCCAAAGGTATCGTTTTTAGCTCTAGCGTACCGTTTTTACCACAAACAAATAATCATAATTGCCGAGGTAGGATCTTTTTACTAGATGAATGAAATGAGTAAAGTTTTTGCTTTCTTTGATGAAAAGTAAAACCAAAATTTCTAAAACATCAATAAAGGCTAGTGGTGAAACGAACATATAATACGAAAATTCATACAAAAACACAGAATTATACATACAAATATTCACGCCCCACGTCCCCAAGGGGATAGGCAGAGACTATCGATCTTCACCTGGAACGTTGTTGACAAATCTGCCTTGCTTCACTCACACCCATCAATACTGAATTATACACCAAAATAATACATTCCTTACCCAAACCTAACGTTTGTTGTACGATAAGCTATAGTTTTAGTGTACATTTCAGTTTGGTATGTTTATTTTAATATTTTAAATTGATATTTTGAATACTAACCTCCAAAGGTAAGAAACTTGTCAGCATATTCTTGAGAGTGACCTTATAAATCCCTTTAGGCAAGGCTATTTCGTAGGCAGTTTCTAGACTCATAAGCTTAGAGTTTACGTTCAAGCAGAACTTGCAAACTTGTCTGGTTAATTTCTCCTGTAGCATAAGTTCAACAGCAACTTTGCATTCAAGCGGCTTTATTTCCGATTTTTTCACTGGAAATTGGTTGATGACCACATTGGTTGAGAAGCCACGATTTTCTGCTTCCTCTAGTTGTTTATTTAGTAGTATTTGGGTAGGCTCTTCCATTTTAATTCTAAATATAATTTTAGTTTAGGTTAGGTAAGTTCGATAAATACAACAAACACAAACAAAAAATAGTAGAAATGATCTCTTAGGAAAGGCAAAGGAAACTATGTCCATACTGTGCGGCCATTCTTTTTATTAGTAAAATAATATACCAGTATATTTTGATGAACTTCTGTCCACCCGATAGAGATTAAAAGACGTGATTGTACATGATGTATTTTAATATGATAAAGGTAAACATACCAGCTTCACCGAAGCGCGGGAGCCGTACACATAGCATGATTTTCACATTGTGATTTCCCCAAGTTTCAAACTGCGTTTAGAGTATCTTACTAATCATTATCTAAACATAATCTACCTTAATCATGCCTTTAAATAGTAATTTAAAATCAAATTATAAATAAATACGACAACACATTTTACAACTATGTGTTTTTACGTCACTCCTAGATACAGCCATTTACATTAATGTTTACATTTGAACGATAGAATTAATATGTAAGTAATGTTCGAAATACACAACTAAATCTCTATATAACACATACTATCCCGACTCCCGAGCGTTACCAGTTACGGGGTAGTCAAAGGTTCGTTCGACTATCTGTCTCCACAATTTGGAGGTAGTTATCATATAACCACCTTGAATTTGTGGGTTGGACTAAATAGTAACTTTTAAATGTTTAATTTTTTGTTGTAATTTTCTTTTATAGCACTATCTTTTCAAGGTAGCGAGAGGTTATCTGTTAGGTAATTTACAAAAATATTTAAAACGACTTTATTAACTTAATTAGCGGCTGTAGCCAAGTGTGGAAGACCTCTGGCTTCTTATTTAAAGGGCCGAGGTTGGAATCCCGGTTAAGGCATGTACCAATTAATGAAATTTAAGAAGTGTTTTTCATGTATGTATATATGTATATACATAAACATCACGCCTGATTGCCTGTAGCGGGGTAGGCAGAGATCTCAGATCCTCATCTGTCGCGATCCTGTCAAACCAATTTCGCTTCACTGTCACTCATGAACACTCGGCGGTTATAGGTACTTCTAACGTCACCTTTTTATAATTTAATGTGCTAACGGTGAGGGAAATCATCGTGACGAAACCTACCATACCAGGAAAAATAGGTGATGGACACTCAAGCCTCTGATTACCCCTGAAAGGCGAAAAGGTGGTGAAAGATTGTTTTATTATATGTTGGTTCGTGTATCAATCAGTCGCATAAAGTATCACAGCAAAAAATGATTATGTATGTAGGAAAATGAAAACTAGCATTTTTTAATGATATTTATTAATATTTTTATAATATTCACAATATTCACAGATTAAAAAATACTACCAAAGTAAATACAAACTAAAAAACAACATCACATCAAAAATGAAAGTAACATCATATATCTATATACATTTAATTCACATTATGAGTATGTACATAATATTTTACTTTTTTACTTTCTTGATGAAGTCAATTCGTAAAAACGATTAGCCACTAACATATGTTTAATATATATATCTTTGAAAAAACGCGCCATTTCAAAAATGAGCCTCTCGTAGTTACATTTGTTCACGTTTTAATGAAAACAGTCATATAACCTAACATTACAACATGTATTTATATTACTTATTTATTCGCTTACATGGAAAATACATTTAGGAAATGCTTGTGTCTATCTGAAAGTCAATATCCTGTTTTCCCTATTATTAATTCACTATACTTATACAAAAGAGCAACTGAGCAGAATTAACATTGTACAAAAAACGAATACAAAATCGAAATTATAAACTTAATATTAACAAACAGATAACTTATGTAATAATGAAAAAAATAGTAGCCATCAAAGGTAAAATTTGACACTTGCTATTTCACGAACGTAACAACATTACTGAAGTACTATTGAACTACAATTTTGCGAAAACACATTAAAAGACTTTGGACCCTGAACTAGATACAGTGAGCAGTTAACTAGACTAGACATTTTGGTCGAAAATAAGGCGGCCACGTATTGTAAAATTTGATATAGCAGAGCCTTTAAGATGGTACGATGTAGTGACGAAAAACGAGAAAGGTATGTATGTTAAGGTGCTTTTCGCGCATGGAGCGGATGGATGGATGGAAGGAAGGTTACCAAAGGAATTTATAAAGCCAATGTGGAAGGTAGGGTTAGACGAGGTAGCCCGCGTAGAACACAACAAATTGGAGACATTTAGGGAAGAAAATTCTTGATTCTTCGATCGAGGTGGCGATCGATAGTTCGCCTATCCCATTGGTGAAGCAGTGTATATATATATATATATATATATATATATATATATATATATATATATACAGGGTGGCGCATTCAAAACGGTCAGTATGGGAAAGTCTGAAACTATAAGAGATACGAAGATTTGTTCTTAGGAACCATGTCACCGATTTTGATAAAAAGAAAAACTGCATTCATACTTTCTTTGAAAAAACAACTGTATCCAGTTCGGGAATCGAACCCGGTTGCTTTAAAAAAAGAAACTTGCCCTTTTCACTTTTTCTTTTTAAATATCGATTGTGTAGGTCTTAAGCTGTAAATGTCTGAATGAAACATGGTGTCGAAAATGAATAAAATGCATTGTTTTGACATACTTTAGTTTATAATAGTAGGTGTTCTAAGTGACCACCGTTGTTTTCAATACAATATTCAACACGTTTAGGTAATGATAGTACTATTAAATTTTGTATTTTCATTTGACTAGATTCATTTCATGACACACGACTGGAACCAGGTGAGGTATTGGTGAGTTTCGATGTCGAGTCGTTGTTTGCCAAAGTTCCAGTGGATGAGTGTTTGACAGTCATAAAAGACAAGTTCAGGCAGAGAGACGTATCAGATAGATACATCATGTTGTTGGAGCACTGCTTAAAGGGAAGCTACTTTTTGTACCAAGGCCAGTATTTCCTTCAGATCGATGGTGTGGCAATGGTTAGCCCTGTTACGCTGGTACTAGTCAATATCTGGATGGAACATTTTGAAGAAAGGGCATTAAATGGTGGACCTTCAAGTATTCGAGTTTGGAAGAGATACGCGGATGACATATGTTGTATCATTGGAGGTGGCGCAGATCGTGCAAGATAATATGCCAGTTACTTGAACTTCATCCATCCAAAAGTCAAGTTTACAGTTGAGGTTGAAGATGATCAAACATTGGCCTTTTTAGACGTGCAAGTAATAGTCAGTTCGGATGGAACCTTGACGCATTCTGTGTACAGGAAACCCACACACACGGACCTACACGCCACATCACATTACCACCCGCGTCACACCTAGTCTGATGTGAGGACTTTGATAAACCAGGCATATAATCTGTGTGACACTGACCATTTAAGGGCAGAACTGGCTCATATCCTGGAGGTGCTGATGAAAAATAGTTACAAAACAAAAGGGCTGTGAATCCAGAGAGGGATAAACATTCAAATGTACGCTGACAACCGACATTTCTACCGTATATAACCAGCTAGGTTAGGTTAGGTTATCGTAGAGTGGGATGGATGAGGCAAGCCTTCTCGTGGCCCACCCTGTGAGTATCGGCCGAGCGATCGGCTATGAAACCAATTGCCTCGAGGCTTCTCCAGCTCCGTCTGTTCTGCCAGACGGAGTGGTGGATGGAGTTAGTCCCTAGGGCGTACCAAAGTGTGCGCCCTAGGCTCAAGGGCGAGGCCCGGCAATACAAACATCTTTTGCCGGGCGGGTGGCGTCAGTTACTCGCGTCGCCACCGTCAAATCTCGTAACTCAGTGTCAGAGCTTTGCTCTGGTCAGGGCCGAGGGTCTGGGGGGCTTGCCCCTTGGATCGCGAGGAAGAAAACCTCTCTAAAAAATCACCCTAAGCCCAAGTTCCTGGTGCTCGGCGATGGGCTGAGTAGCTGGAGGGAGTCCAGTCACTAGAGCACCAACCCATAGGGGAGCTACCCTCTTTAAAAAACAAAAATCATGAGTGCGCGTTTGAAAGAAAAACTACCCCAGGAGGGTACCAGTTGCGACGCACCTGGAGAATACCTCCAGGCTTCGGCCTGCTGCCCCATCTATTCTGGGGGACACAAATCGCACCGGAAATCAGCAAATAAGCCTCGGACGCAGAATCAATGTGCTCGGGGATTAGCATATCATCTCGCTCATCCCCTATTATCACTGGGCGAAAGCGGCCCAGTGAAAACGATGACGGAGCTCCCAGCTCCAAGGTTATACCACGGAGGAGAGGACGGCCGCCGACGACGGGCCAGTATGTTGGCCTGGCCAAAGCAAAGGAGGCCCTGAACGAGGCAAGGGCCAGGGAGATGGAGCTCCAGTCGGAGGAGAGCCTTTGCAGACTGGTCCGGGAGACAACAACAGGCGCGTGTCTTGCGGCCTCCCGGCAGACGCCCTAGCGCAGGAGGCGGCGGGTGGCGTCAAGATTATTCTTGACGTCGCCGCCAAATCAAAGAATTTAAAGGGCACGAATGTCAGGGCTCTTAAGGAGGCGGCGGGTCGGATTGCCGATGCGGTTGCGGTGTTCAAGCCCCGCACGGTGTCCGACGAGACGGCAGCCCTGCAGGCGGAAAATTCCCGTTTGCAGGGTCAAGTGGAGGCTCTCCGACGGGAGATGGAGCTCCTCAGGGCGGAATTCCGGGCAGCTCGTGCAGGGCCCGTGCGGGCGCCCGCTCCGGTTGTGACGGAGAAGGTCCCTCCCAAAATGGATGAGGAGGCGGTGGCGTCTATCATGAGGAAAATTGGCTTCATGATGGACGCCAAGCTGGCAAGTCTGGAGGACCGACTCCTCCCGGAGAAACGCGTGAGACCCCCGCTTCGGGCGGATGGCAGTGGGTCTCACGCGCCACCACCAGACAAGACGGTGCGTGGAGGAGCCGCTGCTCCTAGGATGGCAGGCAAGACTACACGGCTCCTGCCTCCTCCTCCTCCGTCGATGGACGAGGGTTGGTCCATCGTTGTGAAAAGGGGCCGTACCAAGAAGGGACCTGCCCCTCCGCAGTCTGGGAGGAGTCAGCCTGCACCTAGGGCTCATCCCCCAAAAGAAAAGAAAAGACCGTCACTTCGACCACCGCGCTCTTCGGCGGTGGTGCTGGCGATCTCCCCAGGGTAAAGAGAGCGGTTTGACGTTTGCCCAGGTGCTTAAGGTGGCCAAAGAAAAGTTTCCTTCAAATCGGTCGACACCATTATGAACCAAGGTGACGTAGTCAACTATCCCACGGAGTTTTTAAATTCACTGGAATTGTCTGGATTACCACCTCACAATCTGTTAAAACTTTTTACCTGATAATGTAAGTAAAACAACTTTATTTAGCTATTATTTTGTAAATATATTATTATGTAAATAATATTAATCGTATTTCTAGGAATTATGCAACAGTTTCCCAGATGGAGTCGAACCCAGACCTAGCTCGGGGCAGAATTTCTAGACCCATTGAGGGCCGCTGTTGCAGCAAGCGACTGTGGGATGAATGCGCCCAAAAACTCAACAGTTTGGGGCCTGACGGCGCAACAAAAACTGTAGACGGCTGGCGTTTGGTAAAGAAAACATAAAATAAATCAGGTTGGATACGAAAGAGATATTGTATATTGAGAATATTTTGACCAACAAGTTAATGCTTTGTTTTTTTTCAGTATTTCAACAATTTAAAAGGAAATTTAATAAAATAGAGCAGGCAAAAACAGGTATATAAATATTTTATACACAATATTGACCCTGATTAAGGCAATACAGCTTAAAATTTATTAAAAATTTTAGGTGGAGGACCAAATCAACAAGTAGCTTTCACCCCGACAAAATAAATAAAAACTGAAAAAAATGTGTTTTATCTTTTTCATTGAAACTAAAACTACTAACCGAGCGTGTGAGTTGCTGTCAAAACAATTTTTATTATTATTAATGCTGCCAATATAACCAAGCGAACGCGTTTTAGACTGACTGCCAAAACACCTGCGTTGGTAGCACTGATTAGCTGTATTAAGGATGCGTATTCAAACAATGTCAATGGTAAGTGTGTTATGCGAAAGATATAAGATCGAATCGGAATAATGCTTTATAGGTTCTAACAATAATCATGCTTCAAGGACGTCCACTGGGTTAAGGGAGCAGGTTTCCCTGCCCCCGGTGCGGTATTTGCCCCCAAAGAATAGACGGGCTAGCAGGCTGCCGCCGGTACCCTCCTGGGGTAGTTTATCTTTTAAAAACGCACTCAATTGTTTTGTTTTTAAAAAGGGGAGCTCCTCTATAGTTTGGTGCTCTAGGGACTGGACTCCCTCCAGCCACTCAGCCTATCGCCGAGCACCAGGAACTTGGGCTTAGGGTGATTTTTTAGAGGTTTTCTTCCTCGTGATCCAAGAGGCAAGCCCCCAGAATGTCGGCCCAAACCAGAGTAAAGCCCTGACACAGGGTGACAAGCGTACTTGGTGATGCGTATCTCTGTTCACCAGTGTTCATTGTGGTGTTTGTAAACAACGCCTCATCAGTCCACAATAATTATAGCGCTAGAATGGGCCAGAGGCCATCGGCAAAACGCCATCCGAGGAGCCGCGTCTGCTGCGTTTAAGGCTTGTACCTTTTGGAAATGGTAAGGTGCATTTTTTCGTCATGTAGCAGCTTCCGCACCGTATACTGAGTCAAACCAAAAGCTCGAGCTGCCTCCCTTGTGCTCCTACGAGGATCTTCCTCGTTGTAATTAAATCAAACAATATTTTCATTATTAAGAATCATAATTGTTATAGGTAATTTTAACATCGCCAGTTTTCAAAATGTCATCTTTTTTTTGTCTTCCCTTCCACCCCATCTACCTTTCGTTAATCTACTATCGGTATCCGCTTATAATGTCCAAGTCATTGAAGATAGAACAAACGAATTAAAATGTATGGAAACAAGGAATATTATGAAATGGTTACATGTTACATTCTCAGTGGAGAGATAATACACAGGGCGTAGAGACTGTACCAAGTCAACAGTCGCTGCCTCGACTTTGGCGTATGGGAATACGAAACGCGCAAATACCATCACGCGCAACGATTCTTGCGGCAAATCAGCGAGTCCTGAACCACGGCCGTTCCAATTCCCATTCAACCATATGGCGTGTGGTGTTGTTTGTGGAGACTGTAGGGGGAGATCACAAATGCCAGTGGTTGTTGCTGAACAGGTAAACGCTTTTAATTTGCTGTAAATATTGATATGAGGGAAGGTTGCGGTTTGGAACAGATTGTATTAACTAGCATTAAAATGTGCTAACTTCAATGACTTGGACATGTAAAGCGGATACCGATAGTAGATTAACGAAAGGTAGATGGGGTGGAAGGAAAGTCAAAGAAAAGATGACATTTTGAAAACGACGATGATAAAATTACCTATAACAATTATGGTTCTTAATAATGAAAATATTGTTTCATTTATTTATAACGAGGAAGATCCTCGTAGGAGCACAATGGAGGCAGCTCGAGCTTTTGGTTTGACTCAACATACGGTGTGGAAGCTGTTACATGACGAGATAATGCACCCTTACCATTTCCAAAAGGTACAAGCCTTAAACGCAGCAGACGCGGCTCCTCGAATGGCGTTTTGCCGATGGCTTCTGCCCATTCTAGCGCTATAATACTGTGGACTGATGAGGCGTTGTTTACAACCACCACAATGAACACTGGTGAACAGAGATACGCATCACCAAGTACGCTTGTCACCCTGTGTAAGGGCTTTACTCTGGTTTGGGCCGACATTCGGGGGGGCTTACCTCTTGGATCGCGAGGAAGAAAACCTCTAAAAAATCACCCTAAGCCCAAGTTCCTGGTGCTCGGCGATGGGCTGAGTGGCTGGAGGGAGTCCAGTCCCTAGAGCACCAAACTATAGAGGAGCTCTCCTGTCTAAACACAAAAAAATTGAGTGCATTTTTAAAAGATAAACTATCCCACGAGGGTACCGGCCGCGACGCAGCTGGAGAATCCCTCCAGGCTTCGGCCTGCTGGCCCGTCTATTCTTTGGGGAGCAAAAACCGCACCGGGGGCAGGGAAACCTGCTCCCTTAACCCAGTGGTCGTCCTTGAAGCGACCAGCTTTGCACGTCCAGGCCATGCTCGGGCACTTAATCTATTTGCTAAGTGTGTCTTCACGCTCATCCCCAGTTATCAATGCCCGCGAGCAACGCGGTGAAGAAGTGAAGGGAGCTCCAAGTTCCAAGGTCGGTCCACGTCACGCGGAGGAAACAGCCACCGACCACTGGTGACCACGTGGCCTGGCTAAGGCAAAGCACGCTTTGAACGAGGCGAAGGCCAGGGAGCTGGAGCTTCAAAGCGAAGAGAGCCTGGCACGGTTGGTCTGTGAGACGCGATCGGATGCGTGTCTTGCAGACCTTCCGACGGATGCCCTGGCCGAGGAGGCGGCGGGTGGCGTCAGGATTGTCTTTGACGTTGTCGCCAAGTCCAAAAATATTAGGAATAGTGTCAGGGCAATCAGCAGTTGGAGCACTCCGACGTGAAATGGAGCTGCTGCGGAAGAGTCTCGTGCTGCTCGTGCGAAATCCGCCCAGCCACGTCATCTCCGACAACGAGGGAGTGGATTCCTCCAAAGGAATTAGACGTAGTGGCGTCTATCATGAGGAAGATTGGCTTCATGATATATGCCAAGCTGAACCGGCAATCCATGCTAGACAAATGGCGGAGCGGCTGGCCCACACCTAGACCAGTGGGCGGAGAGAAGATCGGGGTCGTTGAGCTACCGCATGGTGCAGGTTTTGACGGGTTTTGGTGGGGGTTTTGATCGAAATTTATTCTCAACTTTTCATTTCTTGACATTCGCATTTACTTTCAAACGAATTAAAATGTATGGAAACAAGGAATATTATGAAATGGTTAGATGTTACATTCTCAGTGGAGAGGTGGCACACAGCGCTATAACTACCACAATGAACACTGGTGGTCATTGCGGAATCCAATAGCCACCAGAGATACGCATCCTCAAGTACGCTTTAGTGCTAATGTTTGGGCCGGCGTAAAAAATCAATTACTGGGGCCATATTTCATCGAATGTCGTATCTCTTGTTGCTGCAGGTGGTAGTAGAAGACCTTATGGATGACGTACCTCTGGCGGTACTGAGCCATAAGGACTTTTAGTTCCAGCAAGATGGTGCGCCGCCCCATTACACCGGTGCTGTTCGCGACTATCTGAACCAGAAATATGTTAATAATTGGATAGCGTCCAGAATGGCGACACCAGATTCAGCATAGTGTGTTCAATTACGAGCAGGAGAGACTGGTAGCTCTAGACAAAGAGCGTGACGAACTGAATCGCAGACAGGAGTTGAGAGGGCCCATACAATACAACTAGTAAAAACGTTTATTCAGTAACAACTTAAATCTAGTGTACATACAGCGAACCCCCTAATAAAGGGCATAGCCCTGTGACTTAGGGTGGGTTAGCTCAACCCAGATTATGAACAGTTTGATTTACAATATATTGGGAACTGAAAATACTATAAACTTATTATACAATACACAAGTGACACATCACCTAACTATGGAACAGCTTTTCTCATTGCAAGCCACAAAAGGCATTTTAAATTTATAAAACTCTATATAAATGGCCTCAAAAATCTCTCAGTTTCATCATAAGATAATGAAAGAAGCCATTTTAACAGTTTTTTCTTACATTCATATTTATTCAAGTTATACATTTTAAAAATTTTACTTATAGAATTATACAGCATTGGAGAAAGATAGATACTATGATGAGTGCAAAACATCGTGTTAAATGTTTCTCTATAGCAAACTAAATCAATCCTTCGCTTAGAAACATTTGCACATTTGTACGCAAACTGATGCTGAAAAAGAGTTGATTCCAAAACGAACAACTGACGCACAGTAAGCAAGCCACAAAACCGATACAGTGATACGGTAGGGAAACGGAATGGCTTCCTAAAAATTACCTTTAACAAAGCTCTTTGAGCTCTCTCTATTCTTAACATTGTAGTCTTATGTATGCCGCCCCAAGAAGTGATGCAGTATGTCAAAAGGCCTTGGCAGAGTGCGAGATAAACATTCTTAAGAACTTTTTGGTTCATGACATCACGTAACTTCTTAAAAACACATATGAGAGATCTTACCCTTCCACAAAGGCTATGGATTTGATGCTGAAAGTTCAAATTGCCATCAATAAATACACCGAGATATTTGACAACATCACATCTCTCAATATGTGGGCACTGCTGACATGTCAGTTGGTTCCTACAAACAGATGAGTGGACCTATGTGGGTGGTTGGCTCACATGCGCGTTGTGTGCGCGGGTGCTGAAAGCCAAGATTGGCTATGCAAGCCACATGAGAGCGCATGCAAGGGCTGGTGATCTGCGAGACTCCCAAAAAACGGACGGAACTATGGCAGGATGCTGTCGCCGTAGTCGCAATCGGCTTGGATGGCATCAGGCCGTGGAGGTCCAGTTCCTTGGCCAGCTCGGTCCCAGATTTGAAGCCCTGGGTTTTTTTTCTGTGGGGCGAAATTAAACGCCGTGTTTACACAGAAGAGGCGTTGAATCTTGAGGACCTAAAATCCAAAATCAGACGGGCCTTTGATGATATTCGACAGGAAAATCATATTCTACAAAGATCTTGCAAGCAGTAAAAAACGCGCGCAGTTATGCATTGAGCAAATTGGTTTTCATTTTGAGCATTTACTTAAATAGTTACAATTAATCTTTTACGAATATTTTTTGTTATAAATCTTTATATATTATACATCTTCAGTGTTTATAATATAAAAATTATCAACCGCATCTCATCACACCGTCCTTCTCGGACCCCGCTCTAGATGTTGTCTCACCGGACAAGTCTATGAGCGAGTGTAATATAACACAAAGATTTAAACGAAAAGCCTCTCAAGAACTCGACGAAATTAAGGACATAATTAGTTATTTAAAATTGGGACAAGATAAAAAATTTGGTGAACTTATGACAACTATCGCCCACGTCAATAGACATGATGACAACAAGTGAATTTCATTGAAATATTTTGTGTGTGTATTATTACAAAATTCCTAATTCTAAAACTCGGATTATTTTCATAATTAAAACCAAGATTAATATAATAATTGATAAAATAAAATCGCTAAATACGGCAATCCGACATGACATGTTGAACGCCAATCAGAGCGCATGACGTCACGTCAGAGTTTTTACTCTTTGTTTACATTTGTATTTTTACACACTCGCTCGCTTTTTTAATTAATTACGCCGCTAATGTTTTATTAACTTCAATTTCTTTTGTGTAAATTAATTACGCTAAATTGAGTCATGGAACAAGGATTTACAAAAGCTTCAAGGGCAAATTTACCAAGAATCGACTTGATAATGCTAGGAACGTTTCTGGCATCAAACAAAGACTTCTGTTCAGCAGAATTTAGAAATGTTAAAACTTCTATGTAAGTATTGTGTATTAACCAGTTAATTAACTATTTAAAGCATAAAAATAATTCGTTCAAAGCATAGCTATTGTACCTATTTCAGTATAACATTCAATGTTACATTTTGAGGTTATGTTTATGTTAAATATTTCTTTTTGCAATTAAATATTTACCATTGATTTAATTATTTCAGGTCTGCTAGGGTATAGTATGGTGATGATGCTGTAAGCTATGTTCAGGTCAAACGTGAAGGAAATTTGTGCACAATAAAAGCTAAATCTGCCCAGAACATAAAGTGCATGCCAAGTTGTATGGAGTGTCTTTGGTAGTCGACGAACAAGAAGAAACAGTTAAGTCAGTATAATGTCATGATTGTGTGGCTTCCCAAGGAGGCTGCAAACATGCCATGGCATTCTTAATGTGGGTTCATCGCAGAAGTGAAGATCCATCTTGCACATCCATAGAATGCTATTGGAGGAAATCCAAACTTTCTAAAGTTGGGAGTACCCTTAAATACATAACTGCTAAGGAATTATCTAAGGGTAGCCCTAGCTTACCATCTGATACCGAAGTATTCGAAAATTTTGTAGAAGAAAGGAAGAGAAGAAAATCAAATGTAAGAATCATGAGTAGGTGCACCCTTGGAAGAACGATAACAGAATTCTTCGATGAAGAACCAAATAATGTGAAACATGAACTAAACGAAGTAAAACACGTTTGTACAATAATTGACATTTGGTCTGTACGTCAGAGAAGTTTATTAGGTGTAACACCGCACTGGATTGATGCTCAAAGCGTGTCAAGCAAAGTGTAAACGCTTTAAAGGCACTCATAGCTTTGACAAAAATTACGAATTGTTGCAAAAAATTAATTCAAGATGTGGATTAAATAGTACAAACGTAGTAGCTTGTCTTACAGACAATGGAAGTAATATTGTCAAAGCTTTTAAACAATTAGGCGTTTATCGCTGAAATGTATCAATCGAGCAAGGTACTGTAAGTTCTTGCATTGAGGACTTCGATACTGATAGTACAGATAACGAGTTAGTGAACGTGGTTAACCTTTCATCAACAATTAGCCATTTAGAGACTCGCTTGCCTTTACATCTAAGATGCGCTCATACTTTGAATCTCTGTGCCACAGACGCTGATAAAATACTAGAAAATAAAGAAACCGAGCTATCGAAAATTCATGACCAAACAATTAAAAAATGTAACATATTATGGAAAGCTGCAAATAGACCAAAATCAGCTGAAAAAATATTCTAGGTCACACACTAACTAGGCCAGCAGAGACCAGATGAACAGCCTTTATTTAAAATCTTCAACATAAAGGAAAAATTTACAGCACTTCATAAAGCTCTAAACAAAAAAAAACCACTTCGTGAATTCGAATTTAATTACTCGTATATAAAAGAATACCTCACATGTACTTAACCTGTCGCTGATGCTTTCATAAATGTGTTTTAAATGTGTTTTTATTACGAAACTTCATTTCCATTGTTACGGCTGTACAAGCGGGTTTTGAACCCTGTACCCTCTGATACAGACTCAAGTCTTCGGTTTAATCCAAACTAAGAAAAAATGATATAGACAAAATGTTAAAGCAAACTATAGTGACTATAGTGAATGCTAAGAAACCATTGTAATCCGCTTCAGAAATAAATGGCTAAACGAACTTCCGAAGATCCCAAGTCATTATTGTCGTTCACGTAGTTCACGAATTTACGTAGATGATGCCCTACTGTCCTATTCTAAAATGCATAAAGATTATTTAAAATGGTGCCAGGAAAAAGATTTACCGTCCGTCCAAACAAATTTTTTTTTATATAAATATGCTATCCTTTTATCTTTGGTTTTTTTTCACTCCTGCATAGTTTAAACTACGGGTATCTGTAAAACGGACATTACTGTGATTCATTTTACTTATACGTACGTTAAATTACTAGCTAACTTAACACTTAACATCATTACATTACCTTGCTTTAGTAATTTTATTCATGGGGTAGGGAAAAAAGTGGAGAAATGGGGATATACTAAAGATATCATATACCCCAAAAGTGTAATATCCCTATAATGTAATTATCTATAAGGTTAATTTGGAGTACGGAGATGACGATCAGCGATGTTTTCGAAGGTGTGTCCTAATGTAAAAGAGAATTTCGGAGCTACCATTATGGGGGAAAAGCCGCTATGTGTGAGAGAAGGATCATTATGTTTTCTAATTCAGCATTATAAAGTCACTGGAAAAACCGCTTTGTAATGAAAAATCACATGGCGGATTTTTACGACCCAAAAATAAACAGTTATGTGTCAAAATTAAAGAAATAAAATTCTGAGTCTTAAAATAACGTCATATAACAAACAAATTATATTACAACACATCCATATTACCTTATTTTGATTTTGTGCATACTCAGTTTTTGTCTTTTCTCAAAAGTTACGATATTGACTTTATCGGTTTTTCCAGGCGCAACGACGATTCTTTGAATCTTTGTGCCCCAGACGCTTATAAAATACTAGAAAATATTAACCGAGCTATCGAAAATTCATGACCAAACAATTAAAAAATGTAACATATTATGGAAAGCTGCAAATAGACCAAAATCAGCTGAAAGTTTACAAATTATTTTAGGTCACACACTAAGAAGAAAGACTGAATTAGAGGAAGAGAAAAAAAGAAGAGCTGAAAAAAGGAAAAAAAAGAAAGAAGAGAGTGAAAAAGCACGAAAATTTAAGACTTAAAAAGATTGTAAAGTAAAAATATTATAAAAAACAAACTTAAAAAGACTGACTACAATAGTTATTTTTAAACACTCGCGATTTATACTCATTTTATTAATTATGTGAGACCGGGTCAAAACACGATAAATTTATAAAGATATGTGATTATAAAGATATGTGATTAAAACGTCGGGCAAAATAAAGGTAATCACATATCTTTATAAATTTATCGTGTTTTGACCCGGTCTCACATAATTAATAAAATGACTACAATAGCTCAACTACCGAAGAAGAATTTGTAGAATCTGGAGATAGTGTAAATGATATTTCTGATGAAGTCACTGTTGAGGGAAACGAAGAATAAAGAAATGAGAAAGGGAGTAAAATTAAGCAAGGTGACTATGTTATCGTTAAGTTCCCTGGAGAAAAGATATTTTAAATTAATAAATTTTTAAATAATATTTGGACATTATTACACCAACTGAACTAGCCCATTGGTAAGTACATTTAAGACTTGTGTTAAGGATACTAGTCAACGTATATTTAAGAAATGTATACAAATTATATATAGACAAATAGATATATAGCATATATAATCAACGACCAGACTGGAAAGCAGTAGAAAAGCGTAGCTCTTAACTCTGCCTCCACCGGGAATCGAACTCGGGACCTCACGATTAGCATTCAGGTGTCTAACCGATCGCGCCACGGAAGTCGTCGTATATTACAAATATGTTTGCATTGTCCAAAAAGTAACTGAAACTGAAGTTATGGCGATGGGAGCATGTAATGAATCGAAAACAGTATTCAAATAAAAGGATAGAGATATCAGTGCTATAACTGAATCTCAAATAATTAAAATCCTTGATGTATCAAATATGATTATAACTGGTGATAGAATAAAGTACAAATTCGATTGTGCCTTAGAGGTTGATGGATAAAAGTCATTATTAATTAAGTTATTTAAGTATATCGAGCACACTGATGCCTTTAAAACTCCAAGTGCTTTAATTAAATATTATGTCAAGTATTAGTGCATTCTACTCTTTCTACACTGTCTACTAATAGTAAGCCAAAGCAAAGCGACTTAAAAATTCGGGACAAACATACATTTCTCGCACTGGCAAAATTGTTCCTGAAAAAGTGATGAAACTTCCATGTACTGATAAATGTAGGTTGAGATGTGCCGAAAAGATTTCCGAGATTGAACGGTGGAATATATTCAAAATGTATTGGGAATAAGCTTCTCTTCAAAGACAGCGTGATTTTCTTAATTGTTAAGAAACTACTGTAACTACCTTAATTGTACTTACTAACTTAATTGTAAAGAAACCATTGTAATCCGCTTCAGTAAATAAATGGCTAAACGAACTTCCGAAGGTCCCAAGACATTATTGTCGTTCAAGTAGTTCACGGATTTACGTAGATGATGCCCTACTGTCCTATTCTAAAATGCATAAAGATTATTTAAAATGGTGCCAGGAAAAAGATTTACCGTCCGTCCAAAGAAATTTTTTTTTATATAAATATGCTATCCTTTTATCTTTGTTTTTTTTTTCACTACTGCTTAGTTTAAACTACGGGTATCTGTAAAACGGTGTGATTCATTTTACTTATACGTACGTAAAATTACTAGCTAACTTAACACTTTACATCATTTCATTACCTTGATTTTGTAATTTTATTCATGGGGTAGGGAAAAAAGTAGAGAAAAGGGGATATACGAAAGATATCATATACCCTAAGGTGTCATATTCCGTATCTATAAGGTTAATTTGGAGTATGGAGATGACGATTAGCGATGTTTTCAAAGGTGTGTCCTAATGTAAAAGAGAATTTCGGAGCTACCGTTATGGGGGAAAAGCCGCTATGTGTCAGAAAAGGATCATTATATTTTCTAATTCAGCATTATAAAGTCACTGGAAAAACCGCTTTGTAATGAAAAATCACATGGCGGATTTTTACGACCCAAAAATAAACAGTTAATGTGTCAAAATTAAAGAAATAAAATTCTGAGTCCTAAAATAACGTCATATAACAAACAAATTATATTACAACAGATCCATGTTACTTTATTTAAATTTTGTGCATACTCCGTTTTTGACTTAAGGGTCTTTGTATTTTCTCAAAAGTTACGATGTTGTCTTTATCGGTTTTTCCAGGCGCAACGACGATTCTTTGAATCTCTGTGCCACAGACGCGGATAAAATACTAGAAAATAAAGAAACCGAGCTATCGAAAATTCATGACCAAACAATTAAAACGTGTAACATATTATGGAAAGCTGCAAATAGATCAAAATCAGCTGAATTTTTACAAATTACTTTAGGTCACACAGTAACTAAGAAGAAAGACTGAATTAGAGGAAGGAAAAAAAAAAAGAGCTGAAAAAAGGAAAAAAAAGAATGAAAAGAATGAAAAACCACGAAAACTGAAGACTGATAAGAAGTTAGTAAAGAAAAGTAAAAATATTCTAAAAACCAAACTTAAAAAGACTGACTATAATAGCTCAACTACCGAAGAAGAATTGGTAGAATCTGGAGACAGTGTAAATGATATTTCTGATGAAGTTACATACATACATACGTACGCTTCACGACTTAAACACACTCCTTTTTATTATGGCGGGGTAGTCAGAGACTTGAATGCCCATCTCCGAAATTTCGAAGGCATGTTAGGTATGGGTCATTCGAAGCCCGCGTATCACTAGATAGACAGCACCCAACGTGACAGGTAGTGAACCGTATCGCCGTATATAGGCACTGACTATTTCCTATCCTGAGGGATAGGCAGATTTCCTCACGATGTTTTCCCTCACCGTTAGCGACTGTAAATTATGTACGTAAATGAAAAACACATTTAAATTTCATTCATTGGTACATGCCAGAGTCGGGATTCGAACCTTGGACCTTTCTCATACGAAGTCCGAGATCTTACCCACTGGGCTACAGCCGCTATTTAAAATTATTAATTATTATCTATAATTATTTATTTTTTCTGATGAAGTCACTGATGAGGAAAACGAAGAAAAAATAAATGAGGAACAGAGTAAAATTAAGCAAGGTGACTATGTTATCGTTAAGTTTCCTGGAAAAAAGTAATATTACAAATATGTTTACATTGACCAAAAAGTAACTGAAATTTAAGTTATGGCGTGGCATGTGATGAATCGAATACAGTATTCAAAGAAAATGATAGGGATATCAGTGCTATAATTGAATCTCAAATAATTAAAATCCTTGATGTACCAAATATGATTATAACTGGTGATAGAATTAAGTACAAATTCGATTGTGCCTTAGAGGTTGATGGATAAAAGTCATTATTAATTAAGTTATTTAAGTATATCGAGCACACTGATGCCTTTAAAACTCCTTTAGTGCTTTAATTAATTAAATATTATGTCAAGACTTAGTATTAGTGCATTCTACTCTTTCTACACTGTCTACTTATAGTAATTTTCTTTTTTGTGATGTCATCTATTAGTGGTTAAGACAATATAATTTTTTCATTAATATTAATTTAAAATATGTTAATTATTGGAAATTTTATCACTTAAGATAATTTTCTAAGATACACTGTGTTCCTATTAAAAAGCTGGAATTGTTTTGTTTGATAAATATATTGTTTTCATTAAAGTGTCGGGCATTAGTAACTTTACCTTAGGCAAGTAGAAACCAGGTGGAACAGTCTTTATGATGCCTTGAAAAACATCTTCAACATAAAGGAAAAATCTGCAGCACTTCATAAAACTCTATACATAAAAAAAAACCACTTCGTGAATACGAAATTAATTAATATAAAAGAATATCTGACATATACTCAACCTGTAGCTGATACGCTTGACATTCAAGGTGAAGACTCTTTAAAAATTTGCGTAAATTGGTATCCACCAATTTGTAAAGGAGGTAATGAGATAGCATCTGCTGTATATCGCATATTGAATCATAGTAATTTGACCTTAGTTCTCGATGGCTTTGCGACCGACAGGGCTTCCCAACATTTTAAAACAGATTCTTACTTCTACTTTGTGAATCAATTTTATTAAAAAAAAGATTTTATGCAGATAATAAGTGAACGACTGAACGAACTACCCCAAAAAGTGTTGTAGAAAGAGTGCGTCTTCAAATGAGATTTGACAATAAAAGCATTAGAGCCACTGCAAAACAATATGACATTGCCTATAAGATGGGCCGGTCACGTTTGTCGCTGCAAATATGACAGATGGTCATATAAATGTCTGATGTGGCGACCTCGGACGGGAGCGAGAAGCGCTGGCAGACCAACAGCCAGATGGTCGGACGACCACCGAAAGACGGCAGGGCCGACCTGGAGTAGATACGCCGCAATAAGATCCCGGTGGAAAGAAATGCAGGAGGCATACGTCCAACTATGGACACAATTGTGCTGAAGAAGAAGAACATTATAAGATTGTATACTTATGTTTTGTATACTGTTACTTATTATTGTGTTGGTAGCAAAGTAGTTTTATTATTGTTATGGATACTGTAGGTTTAAATTAGAAGTAATGTTTAGTCTAAATTCTATTATATAACTGTTTGTATCCTAAATAAATAAAAAAAACATAATGTGGGTATGTTCATCGAAAATTTAACCACTGTTTATCAACGGTTGAATCTAAGTTCTGGTGAAATCTAGAACGTCAATGACACAGGTATTACAACCTTGCAAGTACCGAATATAATAATGGGTGTAACGGGATAGGCAGAGTCTATTCATCGCCACCTGGAACGATCCTGACACATCGCCCTTTCTTCATGCACTCCCATTAACCTTCTCATACATGCTCATCTGTTCGTCACTAGGTATACCCGCCTTGAGAAGAATAAAGAAAAATAACCTATATGTATATTAAGCTGATCTATTGTCAATCTGACCAAATTTCTGCACATTTTCTTGGTATTTCTTCCTGTAGGTTTTTCTTAACGAAATACCAATGGTTTCTTTGTCTAATTAGATATTATTATACAGTAGAATCCGGATATAACGACTTTCAAGGGACCGGCGATATAATGTCGTACTAACCGGATGACGTATAAAACGGATATTTACATTTGTATGTAATTATGTACTATGAAGATACCAAATTACAAACATAGGTACGTAATGTACTGTAATACTGGCACTAACGTAGGAAATCTGTTATTTGGGTTTGTTTTTGACAGGTACGCGCGCCAATAAAGAGAATTAAAACGGTGAAGGGCGCGGGGAATGTGAGGGGGCCGAGGTATTGGTCATTCGTTACCTAAATTGTAACAAAAAACACGGCGCGTCGTTTTAAACGGACGAATTATCGTAAAAATTGTCGCTATAAGCGGTTTGTTGTTCTAACCGGAGTCGCACTAAACGGTTATATTTTCTCAGTATTTTACTATTAAACCAAACTTGAGTAAATAATACCGACGCTATAAACGGTTAGTCGTTGTAAGCGACGTCGTTATAAATGAATTCTACTGTATATAAGATCTAGATTTTTGGAAAAAATTATATTTTTTTACTTTCAATAAGTGATTTTCTTATCCTTATATTGAATAAAAAGATTGTCATTTCATTTTCTATAAAATATGATATACAGGCCTACTCATGTATCTAACTATGCTATTAATTAACACCTGATTAATACCTGAAAAGTCTTCTTATGTTACTTGTTCTTGAAGTCTTGCAACAATCAGGAAACTGGATATCAATTTATCATACATACATATATTTACGCTTATCAACTCCAACGGGATAGGCAGAGACTATTGATTGCCACTTGAAACCTTCATTTTTCTTATTCATGTTGGGGGTGAACTTCGAAACCATAGATAATCTGAAATAAAAAAACATTACTTAATTCTGGGCTAATTAGATTTAGAAGTTATTTGTGTGGTTATATGAAACCACGTTAAAAGTGAATCTTTTTTTCATATTGTACACATGAAACTAATTACTAATGTGGTAGCATTCAATGTTTAGTATGTAATGCTGACAGCGCCATCAAAAGGGAGTATTCGTACTAATACACTATACTTATGACGTCACGACCATTACACGACATGCAACACACAGACAAATAATAGGTCTTTACCTATGAAATTGCCGTTCTGCAGTACTGGCCATTTCAAATCAAAATAATTTTTGTTTGACTAAGAATTCTAATTTCGAATTAATTTTATTTTAAAAACATGGAATTCTTTTTCCAAAAGTAGTCATTTGTTTATTGATTAGTGTTACGTTTTCATCGCATTTCAATCTTTTTCGTCATCATGGATACGTTAAAAATTCGAGTAATTATGGAATATGAGTACCGTCGTGGCAGCAACGCGGCACAAGCGGCACGCAACATCAATGACGTTTACGGAGCTAACACTACAAACCAACGCACCGCCTGCTATTGGTTTGCTCGCTTCCGTTCTGGAAATATCGACCTGAAAAATGAACCTCGTGGTCGTCCGAAGACTTTGGTCGACAATGACGAATTAAAGGCGATTGTGGAAGCTGATGATACACAATCTACGGCGGAATTAGCAGCAGCTTGCGACGTTACCGTCAAAACAATATTGGTCCATTTGCGTCAAATTGGCAAGGTAAAAAAGCTTGACAAATGGGTGCCCCACGAACTCAATGATCGCCAGCGCGAAGTACGCGTCGAGACGTGCCTTGCACTGCTCAACAGACACACAAATGAAGGAATTTTGAACCGCATTGTTACCTGCGACAAAAAATGGATTCTGTTTGACAACCGCAAGCGCTCAGCAAGTTGGTTGGATCCTGGTTCAGCACCTAAACAGTGCCCTAAACGAAAACTTACCCCTAGAAAAGTGATGGTCACTGTTTGGTGGTCTAGCGCCGGTGTGATTCATCACAGCTATTTACCAAACGGGGTGAGCATTACTGCAGATGTGTACTGTGAAGAACTGAACACAATGATGGAGAAGCTGGCACATCTCCAACCAGCATTGGTCAATCGCTCGTCTCCGCTGCTCCTGCACGACAACGCGCGACCTCATACTGCACAGCAGACGGTCTCCAAGTTGCAAGAACTGGAGTTGGAAGCTCTCCATCATCCACCGTACTCACCAGACCTTGCGCCTACAGACTTCTACTTTTTCCAGAATTTGGATAACTTCTTGGCGGGAAAAAAATTTAATACCCGAGAGGCAGTACAAAATGCCTTTGAAGAATTTGTTGCCTCCCGTCCAGCTGATTTCTTCAAGAAGGGCATCAATAAACTGCCACTGCGTTGGCAAAGATGCATTGATTGCATGGGTGATTACTTCGATTAATACAATTAAAAGATACAAGAAAAAAATTCGTTTAAATTTTTTCATACAAAATGGCAATTTCATAGGTAAAGACCTAATAATTTGAGATAATGTAATAAAAGTATGGAAGAACAGCTAGTTAGCATTCTTTTTACCTCCCTGACTCGCAAAGCATCTAACAATCTAAGGTACATAGATACCCATCGCTCCCATTTCCCAGAGGAGGTAAAGGTGTATGCAGTGACCACAAATCTCCATCTGCCTTGATCCTGACAAACCACTATCACTTCATTAACACTCAAACACTCTCATACACACTAGTCGATTATAGGTACTTCTAATATCACCCTTTTTTAATAAGGCTATCCGAGTCCCATATGTCTTATTAAGCCGGCTCCTATGTAACCAATATAAGATAAACATAACATATGCTTTACGACTTGTGTATACACACTCCCTTTTTTATTATGGCGGGGTAGTCAGAGGCTTGAATCCCCATCTCCGAAATTTCAAAGACATGTTAGGTATGGGTCATTTGAAGCCTGCGTATCACTAGATAGACAGCACCCAACGTGATAGGTAGTGAACCATATCGCGGTATATAGGCATTGACTATATTACCTATCCCGAGGAATAGGCAGGTTTCCTCATGATGTTTTCCCTCACCGTTAGCGACTGTAAATTATGTACGTAAATGAAAAACACATATTTAAATTTCATTCATTGGTACATACCAGAGTCGGGATTCGAACCTAGGACCTTTCTCATACGAAGTCCGAGGTCTTACCCACTGGGCTACAGCCGCTATTATAATATCACTTCATTAACACTCAAACATCTCAAACACACTAGGCGATTATAGGTACTTCTAACGTCACCCTTTTTAATATAGCGACTCCCATATGTCTTATTAAGCCGGCTCCTATGTAACCAAACTAAGATAATAACATAATAATAATCTTAAGTCAGGTACCCACCTCCAACTCAGAAAGGGAACTCGTTTAACAGGGCCTCAGTGAGTGTTGAAGCCGCAAAGCTCAGATTAAAAGTTTGGCAACAGTGTTAACTTTTAGTTAAGCCTCCTCCCTCCCTAAGGCTTTCCTTTCAAAGTGATTCCGGTACACATAGCTTGTGGTGTGCAACTTAGATAACCTTAATAGGAACGTAGACAAGGTCTTCCTCACCAATGACTTTTATCCACTGTCTGCATCTGTTTTAGAATAGAATAGAATTTTTTAAATATTCGTAACACTATTTCTTCAACTAAACTAGCTCCTTGGTAAGTTCAATTATTAACAGGGTTAATAGTTCACACGGCTGAGGTTGTCAAACAAATACACATATGTTTATTATCCTTTTTGGGATAGAAAAACCTTTAAAACTATCAGGTGACAATGATATGGACCATGGTGACTGATTATAAGACCATTGTTGAATAGATTCCTTTGATCTTTATTCCCTTAGTCACCTTCAACATCATGCCAGGAATAACAGTTACTAACCAGTGTTTGTATCATAGTCAACACTAGTTTGGTACATACTGAGCTATTACACTTTCATACGACATTCATACATAATGTAGTAAAAAAATAACCGTTCCTAAGTAGTCAGAGGTTAAGTGTTATCCATCAATTGAGCATTGCTATTGCCCACTCTAAACCCACCTTTAACTGATAGTATCCAATTTAAGGTAAACCATCCATGGTTAAACATTAACGCCGAGAGCAATACTGACTCTTACCTACGTCGAGAAAATAGGCAGGCTACCTCACATTCTTTACCTCGCCGTTAAAGACCATCTGAATAAGTTATAAAATGATGTTAAATTATTACCTGCTTTCGTCTGAAGGGATAAATATACGCCATAAATACACCTTTAGAGTCATGTTTTACCCGCATGCCACAAGCGACACACTTCTTCATTGTCGATTGGGTATAACTAAACTAAACGTACAGACGTGGTATTTCTCGAATCTTTCACAAATTATCCATAAACGTTTCGGATTTTGGTATTTGTAACAATTTTTAACCCTAAAACAAATATATCGCGTGTATATCGCGAAACACAACGTTATTCAATCGCATTCAAAACATTTTTTTTATTTATAGAACTTTTACAACTTTAACTCATTCGGAGCCAACGACACGCCTCGCGTGTCCATGAAAATTCTACTCGCCACGCCGCGGACACGCCTCGCGTGTCCATTAGTTTTCGATTATATCTCGAAAAGTACATGAAAAAATTTAATAAGAATTTGTGTACATGGTATTTACCACACGAATAACCATATATTCACGTGGTTTCTACTTTGAAAGAAGTTATGTTTATACTAAAAACGAACCCCTTGTGGGATGCCAAGAACACGCGACGCGTGTCCACTTTGAATATGCGACCAGAGGTTCTTAAAGTTTGTGTAACTTTCCATCAAACTCACTACGTTAGCTTGTTTATTATAATATTAGTACTTACAAAATAATATGTTTCTGAGTGATTTTAGTCGATAGATGAGTAAATAATTTATATAGCATACAAACAATAAAAAATATTATAAATTTAATAATATATAAGTAAGTTTGAGAATCACATCATATTTAATTTACCTATTTACCTAAATATCCATATTCCGCCATAATTCCTGGTTTAAAATCAATATACTGTTGCCACAACCTTATCTCTTTCGTTGCACAAACAGAACTAAGGAAATAAACTACCACAATGTATTATTAACGTATTTAGAAACATTAAACTTGTCGCAGAGCCAGTGGACACGCGTGGCGTGTCCATTTTTTCTTAGACGCAGAGCCGCGGACACGCCTCGCGTGTTCATGACCGTTTGTATGGCGGCTCCGCTAGTAAGACGCAGAAAAATGGCGCGGCGTCGAATGAGTTAACCCTTCAAGCCTGGTACGTTTATAGAGATCGCCCCACATAAATTGACAGTAGCCAAACTTGGAACTAAATTTGACGTTTCCGCCATTCCGTGTTATTTTGTATGAAAGGTAAATTTAGTATTACTAGCGTTGTGTTTTTGCTCACTCTTTGTAATTTTTATGTTTGTTAAGGGTGATTATAATAAATTGATTTCCGGAGTTTCTTGTTAGTTCTTCTCCAAGCTAGGGTCTCCGCTGATCTAGCCTCGGTAAAAAATATGTAAAGACAATGCTCAGTGCCATGTTTGAAATAATAGTTTTAAGAGATTCGCGATTTATACACATGATAATATAAGATATAAGGGTGTGTATAAGATTGATTGCAGCTGTGGGAAATCCTAAGTCGGACAGACTAAACGGTCTATTGCGGACAGAGTGAAGGAACACATAATATATGTAATATTTAATAAGAAGGATAAGTCTCGTTAATTATTAATCATGTTTGAAATCATCATGGGATCATGGGAAGTTGCGTCATATCTTCTCGTCGCCACTACCGCAGTGTCTTAAGACCAAGGTTTTTAATCAGTGCGTCCTACCTGTAATGACGTACGGTGCCGAGACGTGGAACATGACAGTCGGGCTGGCTCACCGATTACATGTCGCTCAGCGAGCAATGGAACGTTCGATGCTGGGTATCTCGTTAAGGGACAGAGTCCGGAACGAGATTATCCGGCAGAGAACCAATGTCGTAGACATTGTCTATCGATGTTGCAAGCTGAAGTGGCAGTGGGCCGGTCACGTCTGTCGCAGAACCGACGACCGTTGGAGCAAAGCGGTTCTCGAATGGCGACCGCGTCTCGGTAAACGTAGTGTAGGACGCCCCCCTGCTAGGTGGACTGATGACCTGAAAAAGGTCGCTGGTAGTGGTTGGCCGAGGGCCACGAGTGATCGTGTTTTGTGGCGTTACCTTGGGGAGGCCTACGTCCAGCAGTGGACTGTCATAGGCTGATTGATTGATGTTTGAAATAGTTTAATAAACATATTTTGACTTTGATATATTAATTTGTTTTATTTGAATTTATAGCTCTGCAACCAAAGACCGTTACAAATGAAACCTATAATGTACCGAGCCGTATGGCACAGTGAGTGCTAGTTTTGGCGTGTTTACTGGTAACACGGAATTACGCGACTGTGGCGACGCTTCCAACTGCCAATTTATGTGGGGCGATCTCTACTAAAATTTCGTTCACGCCATGATCCTATTTCAAAATTCATGCGGCTTCTTCCGCGTTTCCGTCACTAATTCTCATTCTCTAAAAAGATGTGGCAACAACATCGTTTCTCACAACATATCACTGACAGCTGCAAATGTTGCTTCGAATATATTGAATGGTTGGGGACACAAGGGATTTATGAATAAAAACCTTACCTGAAGCAGCAAGCAGTCCGCAATGTCTCAACAGCCTCGTTGCCCACATTTTTGTTATCTGCCTACGGATGTTCAGATCTTTTTCATAAAATTATGTCCCTATCGTATGGACCTATAAATATTTTATGATTAGCAGAAACCAAAGATGCGTGGTAGGTTGTTGTCGGTCCCAATCAGGAGGTTGTGGTATGTGAAGACAGGTTCAACAAAACTTATGAATTATACTCTATATATGAGCTGAATTATACTCCTGCTCTAGCAGAACGTGTTGCTGTTGCTAGGCGGAAAACTAGGTGATGGTTGAATGCGTTGCCCTCAGCGAAAATAGCCCTCTTCTCGACAGATCCACGTTCTGTCTTGCAGTGGCACTGAGGTTGGGTGCTATGGTCAGTGAGCCACATAGCTGTCGCTGTGGAGACTGGGTGGACCGGTCTGGTTACTATGGCCTCTCCTGCTCGGGTAGCAGTTGACGCTTGTCCAGGCACGCAGCATGGAATGATGTGATTCGCCGAGCTCTTGCCAGCGCACGTGTACCTGCAATTCTGGAACCGTCCATGTTGCTTCGCGCCTATGTTAACAAACCCGACGGATGCTCTCTCGTTCCAAGGTAAAGCATGACGGTATTATTGTGAGACGCAACTTGTCGACACGATCTCACGGGGCTGGATCAGCCGCATCTGCTGCAGAAGGGTTCTGAGTACATTTTCAGCCCTCTTACGGTAAACACTCTGGGGTCCAGACATTAAGGCCTTTTTCAGCAGTTTTGCTGGTCGTTTGAAGGAAGTTTGCGAAAACGCAAGGCCTGGAACCTATTTCCGCCAACGAATTAATTTGGTAATTCAGCGTGGAAATGCTACCAGCATCTTATCTGCCTGCTGCCAGTGATTAAGCTAAAATATATAATTTATAGTTTTATTATTAATTTATTAATAAATAATGTAGTATAACAGGTACATTTATATTTAGGTGAATACAGTTGCAAATAAAAGTTCATATAGCTTAAAAACAAAAGTGGTAGGATGTGTTTAGTTTAGATGTTTGTTGTATCTGAAGAATTATTAAACTATAAAGCGATAAGATGTGAAAGAATATACCAAAATATAGCAGAATCCAAATTGTGAGCCATGACCTATAGGTAGCAAGTCGTAAATTACAATTTTCTACTTAAACATATCAAACGCTTCACGACTTATGTAAACACACTCCTTCAGTCAAAGCCTTGAGTGCCCATCTCCGAAATTTCAAAGGCATGTTATGTAAGGATCAATCGAAGCCCGCGTTTTATTAAATAGACAGCTCCCAACGTTATAGCTAGTGAACCGTTTCTCCGTATATAAATAATGGCTATTACCTATCCTAAGGTATAGGCAGGTATCATCTCGATGTTTTCATTCACCGTAAGGGACTGTAAAAAATGTACATAAATGAAAAGCACATTATTAAATTTAATTCATTGGTACATGCCAGAGCCGGGATTCAAACCTAGGACCTTTCTTATAATATGTATTAGTCTAATACGTGTACATCAACCATTAAAGTTCTGATAGTTGACAGCTCTGCGCGAATATTGACATAAGAATTTTATAATGACAGTTGCCAACTGGTCGACACAAAAATTATCATCTATTGCAAAATAATGCAATTTTCTCAATGTTTACATTCTTTTACTGAATATTGTTGATCGTTTGCTGAAAGTTCATAATATGAAAGTGTAAACTAAGTGAACCGATATGTCGTGGCTTAATTTGAACCAGAGTTTGAACAGTTTAAAGGGCCAGATTACCAGTTTCGCTTCGGAGGTGCTATCTGATCTTCCTGACCATGATCCAAACAGTGTTCAGGGTCCTTCTAGTGAGGGGAGTAATGCTTTTGAAGAAAAATGTCGCCAACAAGAGCTAGAGGTCAGTATGAGTTAGTTTTTTCATTATTGAAGAGGTTATGTTTACCTTTTGTTTTTGTTAAATATCGCCCAAATTCTTCTTAAAAGTCGCGAAATTTCGCCCAAATTTTAGATCAAGGACTTTGTGGATACACTTACTGTAATATAGAGTTATAATCTTTGAGGGACCTATAGTTACTTGAGTATTACATACTAGAATAGAATCATTATATTACCCTTGCTTACTATTGTTACTAGTATCAGTTTTTTGTATATTAAACCTGCTCTTTAAAGTGATAAGGCAAACTCTGGATGTTAGTTAAATGTACTATTGAGGGAAACTTAATTTCTCTGGCCTGTATAAGTATTTTGGTAGGCTAACCAATGCTTATAATTTTTGAGCCTGTGACCTGCTTAGTTTGTTTAATCCACCTGTCAGTATATTATTTGGGGCCGTATGATAGAGATACGAAAAGAGACGATCACATTCACGACCATTTACCCTTGCGGGGTAGTCAGAGGTTCAGGTGTCCATTTCCACTATTGCGAAGGTAGTAATTCTATGGCTACCTCAAACCCACGTCTTAACTAGATAGTCAGTGCTCAATGTAACAGGTGGTAAGCCATGTTGCCATTTACAAGCACTAATTATTACTTGAATATACCACTAACTAACTAACCACTAACTATTATTATTATACAAAAAGAGGTCACCCAATAAGACATTCTTTATTTATAAGGGCCGCTTCCATCAAAGGTAAAACTTTTGTGACTGATCTAACAACTACACATTATTACTGAAGTATAATTGAAATGCGATTGTGCTTAAAGGCATTAGTGGACTTGGACCCCAGTTCTTGTTTGATGACCGAACTATGATCGGAGTAGGAAGGGTTTGAGTTGGGCTAAATGAGAATGCTTGTATTTAACCAGAAGACCTTTATTTATTGCCTTTAACTAACACACTAGAAACTAGTACAAGCAAATCTATGGCCGCCATTATTATCGCATATTTACGAACTAGCAAAAAAACAAAGACAATGTAGATTTACACCACGGGCTATAGAAACATTAGTGATATGCTCATAAATTAGTGATGGGACATTGACTACCAACAAAAGCAAGGCACAAGCAGTTTCTTGATGGGTGACCATTTAGATTAACCACATTCTGTTGATTTTGGTAAGGGTCAAGATTTTTAAATAGTCAAGAGTATAAGCTGTATTCTGTATCATAATCTGTATTTGGTGGCCTAGTTTACCCCCTGCCAAATTGGATAACAGATAATTAGGTAACAAGTGGGTTTCAATTGGTCAAAATACTCAGTTGATGGTATGCACTCAACTTCATTTCTATAACTACCAATGTTATCAAGCTGAAGAGTTTGTTTGTTTGAACGTGCTAATATCTGTCGATAATGGTTTGAATTGAAAAATTGTTTATGTGTCTGATAGAGCAGTTATCAAGGAAGGTTTTAAGCTATATAACTTCACACTGCAACTATTAAGAGACTATAAAGTCATGGCCACGTCTTATATACATATGTATGTGTCTTATATCAGTCTATAGTGCATATATGTGTATGTGTGTGTATATATATAATGTGTATGTACGTATATGTATGACTGTGTATTTATGTATATGACTATATCTATTTACATGCCTTTGACTAATGTTCTTGTTTATGTTCCCCAAAGTATGATTATGAATTATAGTGTATCAATTTTATGTATGAGTATTATATCTGTATTTGTCACGATGGTTATTATAAATGAATTATTTTGTGTATGTTTGTTATTTATTATATGCAGCTTGTGACAGTTTCCGAATCGGGTGCTGCCGGAGGACCAGAGATGTAGCTTAGCTATATCGTATACTGAGGCAGCACCTTTTCACTGCATCAACGGTGTTCTTTGCATATTTTTTTGTTTGTGTTTTTGTTTTTGTATTTTAGTGAATGAAGTTTTTTCTTTCTTTCTTACTATCTGTCAAATTAGGTACTGACTATCTGTTCAATAAGCAGGTATGAGTACTCAACAATTTCGGAGATGGATCCGCAAATCTCTGACTGACTTGGAACAGTTAATGTTGTAATGTTTTATGAAATCCATTTTGATTCTGATTTTTATTATAATATATTTCATTGATAGTGTCATACAATATTAGTTATATCCGATTTAATCAAAGCAATAACTATTTATTGTTCTATTCATCTGACATAATACCAGCATTGCGTTTGCCACCAAACACAACATACCCAGCTGAGTTAGAACCCTTTTGCTGCGACAATAACATGCACAAGTTATACCCCTTAGTTTGTAAGTTCTTTTTATTGTTAATGGTCTGTATTGTGTATGTTTTTGGAGCTGTAAATAAACGCTTTTTATTATTATTATGTAACTATTTATGTTATACTTATTCGTATTTACGTATTAATATATATTGAAAAAAGTTAGGAGTATCTATAACCGCCGAGTGTGTATGAGTGTCAATGAAGCAAAATTGGTCTGTCAGGATCGGGATAAATGGGGATCCGTGATTTCTACTTACACTCTACAGGGAATCAGGCGTGATGTGTATGAATGTATTTATGTGTTATGTCTTTGACAGGGTTGATAGAAGCTTTCAACATAGGAAGCGAACAACTCTAGTCAGATTAAAATGTAATTTAAACTCAAATATTTTTTATCGTTATAAGTACATTCATGTACATTCACGTCCTTCAATCCCTTTCGGGTGGACAGAACCTCGGAGATAGTATCTCCTATTGTGATGTCATATTGAACATTGGTGACAGGTTGCTAGCCTATCGCCCAATTGATCCTATTTACCCCTAGTCCCTTAGTCGCCTCCTACGACATGCCGGGAAGAACGGCAGCTAGTTAGAATTATTTTTACGACTCAGATTAGCACGGTATATTAATATAAGTGTACAAGTAACTATAATAAATTAAAGGCATGTACTCGTATGTATGTATGTATTTATTATCAACAAATGTTATCCAAATGTTATCAGCCTATAGAGGGGTAGACAGAGATCACGGATCCCCATCTGTTCCGATCCTGACTATGCCCTTTCGCTTCATTGTCACTCATACACCTCCTCATACATAGTCGGCAGTTAGTACTCTTTCAAGATGTCTTCAATCTGACTGTCATATGTCTTATTGGGCCAGGCCCTACGTAACCGCCTCATCCACATATTCTTTTGTCAATATTTTATCTTTAACTATGTTATAAATACATACATACACATCACGCCTGATTCCCTATAGAGGGGTAGGCAAAGATCGGATTATAAATACATTTAGGATTTATTTAGGATGGTTAATCTATCGCTCTAAAATACCTTGTCACATGAAAAGCTAGAACAGAAGACAGCTAGTTAGCATTCTATTGAGATCCCAGACTACTTTGTCCTTATAACCGCCGAGTGTGTAATGAAATGAAATGCTTTTTATTCAATATGAGGATTATAAAATCACTTATTGAAAGTCAAAAAAAAAAACATTTCCACCGGAAAAGTTGTCATTACAATTAGTTAATTTTAAAAAAATTCATTAAATCTAAATCTGTATGACGCATTTACTTTTGGTGTGATGGAACGAGTTAGGGATAAGCTGCTTTTTCAATGTAAAAGTCAGATAGACGACGTACTGAAAAAGACGTTAGAAGTAGCTATAGCCGCCGAGTGTGTAAGAGGTGTATGGGTGTCAATTGAGCGAAAGTTATTTAAACACTCGCGGATTGTAATCATTTTTTTGTTTTTGTGATGTCAAATTGGCTAAATATGTTTGCTTTGGGATTATATTTGGATCCTCAACTGGAACGAACCGAAGAACAAGGAAGAGAAGAATTGGAGCTTCGATTTCGTTTTTCTTCGGTTGTAGCGCTGGCGGCGTTGGTGTAACCATGGCGATGGAATAACAAGAAGTTCAAACGCCGTGGCATCAGTGTTTGTACTTCATCTGACATAAACTTAGTGGTGAATGGCTTAATAAAGAATAAAAAAAAACCCGGTCTCTCATAGGACAAAAAAATAGAGCAAAATTTTGTCAGGATCGTGACATGAGTATCCGTGATCTTTACCCCTCTGTAGGGAAACGGGCGTGATGTGTATATATCACTACATAGTATAAAACAAAGTCGCTTTCTCTGTCCCTATGTCCCTTTGTATGCTTAAATCTTTGAAACTACGCAATGGATTTTGATGCGGTTTTTAATAGATAGAGTGATTCAAGAGGAAGGTTTATATGTATAATAACATCCATTAAATAGTGGAGTAGGCTATATATTTTATACCCCTGCAAAGCCGGAGCGGATTGCTAGTGTACTATATAGTAAATACAAAGCAATATCGTACATTCTATTATCTCTATTCACCCCACATAAAGTTAACCCCTGCACGTTCTAAAGATAGTCGTGTGTGTGTGGCATAATAATGCACAAATCCCTTACAAGCTTTATCAGTGAGATAAGCCTTTATTTGTACAGTGATAAAACATTATCGACCCCCCTGCTTAAGGACTGTTGGTACTAGCGTGAATTATATAGAATTATATAAACCCGGTTTGTTTTTTGTTAGTCTGGAGCGTAAAAACAATGCTAACTAGATGCCGTTCGTCCCGGCATGTCGTAGGAGGCTAAGGGGGTAAATAGAATCTATCGGGCGATAAGCTAGAAACCTTTCACAAATGTTCCGTTATTACATCGCAACCTCTATAGTTATTCATCGTTATTAGTGACTATCTCCTAGAGATACTAAATCTCAAAGATTCTGTCCACCCCGAAAGAGAATAAAGGACGTGAATGTATACGTAAGAAAACCCGGCTGCCACCTTGCCTTAGGCTCATACATACTCGGTGGTTGTATTAATTCGTTTAATTAACTATTACGGGATAAATTCTTTTTGAGTTACCATCTCATAAAACATGTATAATAATAAAAACAAAGAGAAACGCGTTCACGACCATGACCATTACCTCTGTGGGGTAGTCAGAGGTTTAGGTTTCCATCTCCACAATCGCGGAGGTAGTTATTCTCTGGCCATCTTGAACCCACTTTTTGACTAGATCGTCAGCACTCAATGTGACAGGTGGTAAGCCATGTCGCCATTTACAAACACTAACTCTATTACCTATTCGAGGAACAGGTAGGTTTCCTCACGAAATTTTCCCTTATTTATATACGAAAATATAGTTACATACAAATTAATTAACCTTCCTTTCCATTGGTAAATGCTCAAACCCTGTACCCAATGATACAGAGTCAACCCCCAAACAATTGAGCTACGCTGGATTTTTGATTTGGAGTAATAGTATAAAATGTAGTAACTATTGTAATAATAGTAGTCTTTATTTCGCCATAATTCGGCAGAAACAATTTATTTGTTAGTTATGTAACTGATTTAAGGATAAATGTATGAAAATCGATATAAATTAATAAATAAATTTATGGCTACATTGAACCCACTTTTCTTTAGACAGTCAGAACTCAACATACCTACAAATCTCGCCTGATTCCCTGTAGAGGGTTGGCAAAGACCACTATGCTTCATTGACACTCATACACCTCATATCTTGGCGGTTATAGGTACTAACGTCACCCTTTTTCAATATGGCGTCTATCTGACTGTCATAGGTCTTATTAGGCCGGCCCCTACAGAACCGCCCTACCACTTCACCCTTTTCTTAAATTTTGTTTTATTCAGCTCTTAACACGACAGTTAAACCGTATAGGCGTTGACTATTGCCTATACAGACATAGTACTGGTTACTGTAACCGCGGCGTAACACGATAAAGACTCAAAGTAAATAACGGCCATCGGGAATAAACCCTTATGTTGAATTTGTTTTATTAAAATTACCTTTTACTAGCTACAAATGTCGTTTGAATATTATCAATATTATTTGGGACACTACACCAATTGAACTAGCCCCTTGCTAAGTACATTTAAGACCTGTGTTAATGCTACTAGTCAACGTATATTTAAGAAATATATACACATTATATATAGATAAATACGGTACGGAATAGTGTGATTCGTGAACGTTGTGGTTTGAAAGAAGATTTAGTGACCTCCATGGCGCGATTGGTTAACCACCTAAACGCTACTCGTGAGATCCCGGGTTTGATTCCCAGTGGAGGCAAAGTTAACAACTACGTTACTTTTACTTTCCTGTCTGGTCGTTTTTGTATGGTTAAAAGCTATAGTTTTAAGAGATTCGCGATTTATACCCATGATTAATAACCACCGAGACTTATCGCGTAAGTTTTTATATAATAAAGTAACCTTTATTAACCCGACGTTTCGGCTACGTTGCAGCAGCCATGGTCACGGGCAGATTCCGTCAGGTTAATAAAAGTAACTTTATTATATAAAAACTTACGTGATAAGTCCCACTAGTTATTAATCATGGTTAAAAGCTATTCACACAAAGACACATGGAACGCGCCATGCTCGGCATCACTTTATGGGATAGGGTCCGGATTGAGACCATAAGATAGCGTACCAAAGTTGTGGACATAGGACATCGAGTTGCTAAGCTGAAATGGGCTTGGACCGGACATGTGTGTCGTAGAGATGATGGACGATGGAGTAAGCGCGTCCTGGAATGGAGACCTCGACAGCTAAAAACCTAAAAACCGCGCACAGTGGAGGAAGATTGGAGAGGCATATGCCTTACGGTGGGCGAATTAGTGCTGTAAAGAAGAAGATTCAGTACTAGATATTTTTACGTTTTACATACATATAACAAAAATCAAAAATGACGAATCTCCATATGTCCTAATCCTGACAACCCAATTTCGCTACTCATACACACTCGGCGGTATATGGTACTTTAGCCTCATCTTTTTTCGATATCGTCGTTACGCCTGGAAGAACCGATAATGACAAAATTGTAACTTTTGATACAAGACAAAAAACTGTTTGTTACGTATTTTAAGACGCGGATTTTTTTTGAACGATTTATAGCGAAGAAAGCGATGTTCGTATTCTTTTGAGATATCACAAAACGGGTTTCACATGTATGACGGGCGTAGCAAGGAAGCTTTCATAGTGAAAAAGATCATCTTTCTTAAAATGTAATGTTTATCGGTTTTTCCAGGCGCAAAGACTATTTGCAATTTTTTCACGATCTTTTAAATACAAACCGTTAGTTAGCAGCTGGTTACCTTAGGCTAGTCCCCAACCAGCATTGGATGCACATTAACCACCATTTCCTGTGAATGACACCAGGGCATCGGAATTTCAAATGTCCCCGTTTGTAATTCCATTGCGGATTGGGTCAAAAGTTGAATCGCATTTGAATATACCGGAATGGTAAGCGTGCACCTAGTTTTTGTACTAGCGATTATCGGGCCGATTTTTCCTTTGAAATAAAACACTTTTAGACCAATAATATAGATACATATATTCACGCGTCTATGTCCTTACCGGTATAGGCAGAGACTGTCGATTGATACCTGTAATGACCCTGACAAATAGATCCTGAAATGAACTTACCAAGTTAGCTTTATTTAGTTAGTGTATCAGTCTCAATAAACGCGTTCACAACCACTAATCCTTGCGGTTTAGTCAAAGGTGTCCATTTCTGCAATTTCGAAGGTAGTTATTCTATAACCACCTCGAACCCACGTGTTGATCCGCAATTCAGTACTCAATATGACTGATGGTAAGCCATGTCGCCATTTACAAGCACTAACACTAGTCCAAATTTTTTGGAATTTACGAAAAATCGGTCACCGATTATCGGACGTGGTCAGGCGCTCTCATGTAGAGCACTCACCTCGTGATTTACGGGAATGGTAATGGGTACGCATTTACTTTGGGTGTGGTAGTGCGGGTTTGGGATTTGGTGTGTAATCAGCTGCTTTTTAATGTAAAAGTCACATAGACGACTTATTAAAAAGGGCTTTGAGTGGATGTATGAGAGGATGTATGAATGTCAGTGAAGCGAAAGTGGTCTGGCAGGATCGAGACAAATGGGGATCCGTGATCTCTGCCTACCCCTCTACAGGGATTCAGGCTTGATGTGTATGTATGTATGCTTTGAGTGGCTCATACCTAACATAACTTCGAAATATAGAAAATAGGCAGTACCTATCATGCCTTCGAAATATTGAAGATGGGCACTCAAGCCTCTGACTACCCCGCCACAATAAAAAGGGAATGTGTATACTCAGGTATTGAAGCGTATGTTTATGTTTAAAAGGGTGATGTTAGAAGAACCTATAACCGCCGAGTGTGTGTAAAGTGTATGGATGTCAATGAAGGGAAAATTGGATAGAGATAAATGGGGATACGTGATCTCTGCCTGCCTCTCTGTAGTGAAACGGGCGTTATTGTATGTATGATATAACGATCTCTGTATGGAATAGGCGTGATGTGTATGTATGATATGAGTACCCATTAAGTTAGTATACCTATCGATTTATACTAAAACAGTTAGTCACTATACTTCAGTCTACCAAATTAAGAGATAAGTCGTGAACGTAACTACATTTACGAGTATGAATTTTGTTTGTTACAGATAGAAGCATTGAAAAAGCAAAACGAACAACTTCAAGCATCTTTAAATGAAGAGGTAAGACAGTAAAATACGCTACATCCACGTAAACCTAAGACCTCTAAGGAATCGCACCCGGGACCTCACGATTATCGTTCAGGTGGTTAACAAATCTAAGCCACGGAGGTCGTGAATGAGTGTCAAAAAAGCAAAAGTGTTTTGTAAGGATCGAAACAGATGGGGATTTGTGATTTTTGCTTACCCTTACAGGGAATCAGGCGTGATGCGTATGTATGTATGTATACTTGCCGGTCAATTTATTTATGTATACTTCTATCTCTCTAATGTCATTAAAGATTGCTTAAAGTAAGGATTATGAAAACACAACTATATAGCTGTTTACATCACGCCTGATTCCCTGTCATCACGGATCCCCATTTGTCCCGATCCTGACAGACCACTTTCGCTTATTGACACTCATACACCTTCTCATACACACTCGGCAGTTATAGGCACTTCTAACGTCACCCCTTTTCAATATAGTATCGATCTGACTGTTATATATATGTCTTATTAGGCCGCACTTCCACTTCACTTACATATATTCCTTTAGTCAATCTACTATCATTCATCCGCATAACATGTTCAAACCATTTATAACAGTTGTTTACACTATTATAAACGAAGACCTCCGTGGCGCGATCGGTTAGACGCCTGAACGCTAATCGTGAGGTCCCGGGTTGGATTCCTTGTGAAGGCAGAGTTAAGAACTACGCTTTTCTTCTGCTATCCAGTTTGGTCGTTGATTATATATGCTATATATGTATTTATCTATGTATAATAAGTATATATTTCTTAAATAAACGTTGACTAGTACCCTTAACACAACTCTTAAATGTACTTACCAAGGGGCTAGTTCAATTGGTGTAATAAAGTCCTACAATATTATTATATATTATTATTATTAAAATCCCCAACTAGCACGCGACGACCTTTCTCACGATTACCCAAACGGAGGTTCGAACCTCTGACCTGTTTTCTAATTAATACGCTGAGGATATCCGATCTATAAAGCTAAAGTTTTATAAAGATATTCATTTACATATATAAGCCATATTGATCCAAATTCTTTAAAAAAAACCATATCACCTTTACAAGACATAGCGTGCAGAATATACTTGTATATCTTTTAATTCGACGTAGCTCAGTTGTTTGGGACTTGGCTCTGTATCAGTGGGTACAGGGTTCAAATCCCGCTTGAGCATGTACCAATAGTAATGAAGTTTAATGAACTTTTATGTACATTTTCGCAAAAAAAATACATTTACGAAATGCATCGAATATTACGGTGAGGAAAAACATCGTGAGGAAATCTACCTGTTCCCCGAACAGGTAATAGTCAGTGCTTGTAAATGGCGACATGGCTTACCTATCACATTGAGTACTAACTATCTGATCAACACGTGGATTCTATGTGGCCATAGAATTACCTTCGCAATTACGGACATGGACACCCGAACCTCTGACTACCAAGGCTTAATGGTCGTGAACGCGTTTGTTTTTATGACTCAAAGTCTGGTCATATATGTATTTATCTATATAAAATATGGATATATTTCTAAACTATACGTTGACTAGTACCCTTAACACAAGTCTTGAATGAACTTACCAAGGGGCTAAAAGTCCCTTAGTCAACATGCTGGGAAGACCGGCAGCTAGTTAGCATTCTTTTTACGTCCCAAACACCCATAGCGTACAAAAATCCAATATAGCAGATAAAGTTATTGATTAGTCAGTGTTTCACCACATTGGATGTAGATAAGATTGATAGGTATAAAAGCTTGGGAGAGGGGTGGATTTTGTTCTTCTATCTACTACCTGTGGTAACGTCGGCTGTGAGGTGAGTGCTAGATTTAATAAGCTGCCTTTCTTCACGATATGTCTAAAAGAGTAGGAGTTATTTCTATTGGTTGTTGGGCAGGCAATTTGTAACTAAAATTATTGAAATAAAAACAGAAAATTAATTCGACGTAGCTCATTTGTTTGGGGCTTGATTCTGTATCGGTGGGTACAGGGTTCAAATCCCGCTTGAGCATTTACCAATGGAAATGAAGTTTAATGAATTTCTATGCACATTTTCGTAATGAAAATACATTTACCAAATGCGTCGAAGAATATTACGGTGAGGGAAAAACATCGTGAGGAAACCTGTTCCCCGAACAGGTAATCTAACTATTACCTGTTCGGGGAACAGTTACTGCTTGTAAATGACGGCATGATTTACCTACAACCTGTCAAATTGAGTATTGAATATCTGGTCAACACGTGGGTCCATAGAATTACTACCTTCGCAATTGTGGAAATGGACACCTGAAACTCTGACTACCCCGCAAGGGTTAATTGTCGTGAACGCGTTTGTGTTTTTTGTCTTTTTTGTTAGGCAAGCAATTTGTAACTGAAATTATTGTAAATTTTAAAAATTAAAACCAGATATTAAAAAACATAAAATGATAAATATATAAATTGGTATAACTAGCTTGTATATTCTAGATTTTATATAGACTATAATACTACAAAATTTCTTACTACTAATTCCGTGTTAATCTGCTAAATAAAATAATGCAAACTAGCTACCGTTCCTCCCGGCATGTCGTAGGAGGCGACGAAGAGACTAGGGGTCAATGTAATCTGCTAGGTGATGAGATAGAAACCTGTCACCAATGTTCTATATCACATATATAAAATAAAATTATATAAACTTGCATATACATACGTATCTCAATATTTTTGGTATACTTATGTATCTCTATTTTTTCTTTTTGGTTTAGTTGGTTTCTTTAGGTATATATCTGCTATAATTATTTTAGAACTTGTCTGTTTTCGTTCTCAGTGAAACATATATAATATAGTTAACTTAATTGTTTAAGCATAAACTCTTAATTACTGTATCTATAACTGGTTTGTTACTGTTTTGTTTCCGTTTAAATAAATAAATCACATACCCAATATTCATGCTAAAAAGTGACCTAGGAGATATTATCGACTCCAAGGTTCTGTCCACCCCAAAAGGAATTAGAGGACGTGAATGTATACGTATAAAATTTTTCGCACTAATTCTTTAAAACCTTTTCTCTTTTCTACCTCTTTTGGAATATTTAAATTTAGAACATAAAAACAATAACTAACTAGCTGCCGTTCTTCCCAGCGGCTAACAGACTGTGTAAATGCGATCTATTGGACGATGGGCTAATTGCCCGTCAGCCATGTTTCATATAAATGCTATCAACACTAAGATTAATGCCTAAAATGACCAAAGAGGTTTTATGGTCCCTAGCAGATTGACAAAAGGAATATATGTGAGTGAAGTGGAAGGGTGGTTACGTAGGGGCCGGCCTAATGAGACATATAACAGTCAGAAAGACGTTATATTGAAAAAGAGTGACGTTAGGTGTACCTATAACCGAGTGTGTATGAAAATATGTATGAGTGGCAATGAAGCGAAAGTGGTCTGTCAGGATCGGGACAAATGGGCATCCGTGATCTCTCCCTACCACTGTGTAAATCAGGCGTGATGTGTATGGTAGTATGTAGTTTCTGTCCACCCCGAAAGGGATTAATGTACGTGAACATACATATATGTATGTGAATGTACTTATAGGAATCGAACCGAGGACCTTCGGTTCATAGGTTGGTTGGCCAAACTAAATTTGTACTATGACACTCTTGTTTGTATGTATTATGTAAATATACCTTAAAGGTGTTTTTCTATGTGTGTGTGTGGCCATTGTTAATATTTTCCTTTTGAGAATGTGTGTGCTTTGTATGTGTGTGTATGGAAGTGATAGGGTTGTCAATTAAATATAAATTAATTATGTACGTAGTATAACTTTCTTAAATTACGAATGATCTTCAAATCGTTACTTATTTGTATCCAATTATAGTCTATGTGATTAGAGTTTATATAGAAACTATTGTTTTGTCTAACCTTTCGGAGATTAGGAATACGAGTGTATGTATGATTACGTAATAAAAATCTATCTAAATATTTTCGTGGGGAGTACTGAAGACTCGATTAAAACCCTACGCGAATAAAATAACGAAATATTAATTTCGAGTCGACAAAATTGTATCTGAAAAAATGAATCGTTAATAACAATAATATATTTACACTATTACACCAATTGAACTAACCCCTTGGTGAGTTCATTGAAGATCTGAAAAGGTGTATCGTTAAACACAATATGTACATGTTTTAATGATAATTATTTCGTTAAATTAAAAAGGTTCTGGTATAACTAATTTTTCTAATGACTTTTTGCGTTTGTACGGTTCTGCCTATGGCTTGTGAGCGACAATTCTTCCCAAAAAGATTCATCGATCATTTCGTTTTCATACTTAAATAAGTTTTCATAGGTAAATAAGTTTACATACGTAAATACATAAATAAAAAAAAAGTACATAAATAAGTTTTTCATACGTAAATAAGTTTTTATTACAACATAATATATTTTTTTATTAAAACATAATATGACGAATAAAATATTTAATTTCGTCAAAGACGGACTTTAAGTTCGTTTTACCGCACGCCCGTGCTAGAGTTTAGGACGTCAAAAGAACTTAAAGTCAGTCTTTTTGACGAAATGAAATATTTTATTCGTCATAATATTATGTTTGAATAAAAAAAATATATTATGTTGTAATAAAAACTTATTTACGAAATGCATCGAATCATACGGTGAGGGAAATCATCGTGAGGAAAACTACCTGTTCGTCGAATAGGTAATAGTTATTACTTGTAAATGTCGATATGTCTGACAACCTGTCACATAGAGTACTGACTATCTGGTCAACACGTGGGTTCGAGGTGTCCACAGAATTACTACCTTCGCAATTACAGAGACGGAAACCTGAACCTTTGACTACCCCGCAAGGGTTAATGGTCGTGGATGCGTTTTTTTTGTTTTTAAGATTGTATTACGCGACATAATACTAAATAGACTGGGAATGGAGTGATCTAAAAATGTTTGGAAGGATTTATAGAGCCAATATGGACGACAGGGTTAGATAAAGAAGGTCGCAAAGAACAAAAAGAGTTCAAATTGGAGACATTGTTGATAAGGCTGGAAGTGGCATGAAGAACAAAAGTGCATTTAAGAGAAGTCTGGTTTATCTTCCAAATATATTCTCCCCATGTTATGCGGATGAATGATAGCAGATTGAAAGGAATATATATGAGGGAAGTGGAAGGGTGTTTACGTAGGGGGCGGCCTAATAAGACATATAACAGTCAGATCGATGCTATATTGAAAAAAGGTGACGTTAGGTGTACCTATAACCGCCGAGAGTGTATGAGAGGATGTATGAATGTCAATGAAGCGGAAGTGGTCTGTCAGGATCAGGACAAATGGGGATCCGTGATCTCTGCCTACCCTTCTACAGGGAATCAGAAGTGATGTGTATGTATGTATGTATATATTCTCCCCAAGTCTCTTTTCTCACTTTTTCCTTTGTGATAGCAATAATAAATGACGAAGACTTGCGTGTAAGGAACTAATGCTACTGTCAATCATCCTTAGAGACTATCAATCTATTACCAATGTAAAATATAAAAACACTGCCCCTACATATCATTTAAATCACCACCCCATCATAAAAACAATTCATTCACGACTTGAATTCGATTCGGGGTGATCAGAGGTCGAGTTTCCAGCATCGTCTGAGCTTTATATTGAGTATTTAGCCCCTAGAAACAGTTTTACCTGATAATCGGCATCCAACGTAACAGGCAGTACACTGTGCTAAATACTAATACGGCGATACTAATTATTACCCTTTCGTGAAATACGCAGGATGTTTTCAAAGTACTACTAATACTGCAACCGAAATCTAATCCCCACTCAAATCATTTTAATGACTATATTCACGCCTCTACGTAACTAACGGGATAGGCAGAGTCTATAAATCTCCACCTGGAACAATCCTGTAAAATCTCGATTGCTTCATTCACACCCATTAACCCTCTCATACATGCTCTTCTGTTCTTCACTACGCACATTCGCCTTGAGAAGAAAGTCTCCAATTCGATCTGTATATACTTTCCGCAGTCCACTCCGTCCAACACTACTTTCCACTTTGTCTTTATAGATTCCTTTCGTAACCCTCTTTTGATCCATCCGCTCCATGTGCCCAAACCACCTTAACATATCTTTCTCTATTTCCTAACTACATCTTTTATACCACAAAGTTCACAGGTTCTACTTCTCAATCATGCTCTTCTGTTCTTCACACTTACCTTTTATTATTATTATTAAAAACCGCTTAAGTGTTTATTATTATTATTATAAAATTTCATGTAATACAATTTAAGTAGAATTTAATGTTAAATGAAATGAAATGTAATTTTATGTGTTGTGTATTGTGTAATTCAATTATTTTCTATGAATTCTATTGTATGTTGAATATTGTATGTAATTGATGTGGATGTCTCAATAAAGATATTATTATTATTATTATTAAGTGCCACCCCTATAAGCCGTAGCAAACAGCGCCCGCGTCGCTTACTACGTTAGTTTAAACAAAGTTTCTTGTCAGTCGCGCCGCGTCCCTCGAGCCGGGCGCACGTGTTTTATTTAGAAACAGTGTACGAGAATAATCTAAAAGACCTCTGTAACAGGTATGGTTTATTATATTATATAAATGTATATAGAGGTCCCATTAGAGTCGGAAACGTATAAAGGATGATAACTAGCTGTCGTTCTTAGCATGTAAGAGGCGACTAAGGGATTAGGGATAAGAGAAGTCTAAGAAGTCTATGGGCTAGTAGTTATTAATGTTCCATATGATATGGCAGTTTACAATAATAGCCAAAATTTATGCTAAAAGTGACTTAGGACATATTATCAGTATTGTCTTTGAGGTTCTCTCCACCCCGAAGGGGATTGAAGATCGTAGAGTATGTAAATGTTGTATGGTTGTCAATGAAGCGAGATTTGTCAGGTTTGAGAAAATGGGGATCCGTGGTCTCTGCCTACCCCTCTGTAAGACGGGTGGGATATATATGTATGTGTATACAGGACCGAACTTCGGAGACTTCTCGGTTATATGTAGCACTAGCGACCCGCTCCGGCTTCGCACTTCTGGCTATTTAATGGATGTTATTATACATATAAACCTTCCTCTTGAATCACTTCTATCTATTGAAAAAAAACCGCATCAAAACCGGACATAGGGACATAGAAAGCGACTTTGTTTTATACTATGTAGTGATAACTATACAAATGGAATGTTGGTGACAAGTTGTTAGTGCTCCCAATAGATTCCTTTTACTTTAACTCTCTTCCATCGATATGCCGGGCAGAAATGCAGCTAGTTTGAATAGTCTAAGGGTTTACCTTAGACTATTCTCGTATGTTCTTTGTATCTACATACAAAGTTTCTTTTTTCTATTATTTCGGTAATACTATGCTGGCATTAATAATGAAGTTGATACTTAAAGAAACTTAACGAAGAAAATAAATCGTACGTAGATTGTTTTTTTTAATTAATTTTAGCTGTTTTACGGATAGTAATTGTTGGTTTTTCTACTTGAAACATAATCTATCGCCTTAGGTGGTTACTATCTGGTGAAAAGAACATTCTATTAAAAATCTCTAAAAAAACCTATAATATATAAAAATCTCTTACTTCGCAATTGTAGAAATTGACTCACTTTAACTATACATACATATATTCAGACCTCTACTTCCCTAACTGCTAATACTCGATCGCCACCTGGAACGGGTGACAAAACTCTTGCTTCACTTACACCCATTAACCTTCTCATACATGCTCTTCTGTTCTTCACTACGTACACCCTTGAGAAGAATGTCAAAGAAATTAGGTGTATTGCTAGTTTGAGGTAAATTGCTGTATACATGCCTTTCATAGTGGTGACTAAGAACAAATACAATCTTTTGAGATGGGCTAGCTACTTGTCACCAATATTCCAATCTAATTCCATTTATAAAGCCTGATTCCCGGTGGAAGCAGAGTTAAGAATTACGCTTTTCTTCTGCTTTCCAGTCTGGTCGTTGATTATTTTGATGTATATGTATTTACCCTTATAGAATAAGTATTTGTTTCTTAAATATACGTTGTTTAGTACTCAAAACAAGTCTTAAATGTACTTACCCAGGGTCTAGTTCAATTGGTGTAATAATGTCCAAATATTATTTTGTTATTCTATGTATGTATCTATGTTTTTATTACAAGTATGTATACATTAAATATCTATTCTTTTAGCATGACTATCTATAATGTGAACTATTAGTAATATTTTGCATGACTTTATCAACTCTTATGAGGATTATAAACGTTTCACGTATGACACAGACACATACACACCAATCATACATACACATATTCTACATACACACTTACATACACACATAAACTATAATCTTAAGGCTAGTCGTGTCCTAGTTGAAATTATAGCTAAAACAACGTATACAACTTGATAAGATGTACTACTTTAACAGTTTGTATTATTACGTACGCGTTTACGACCATTAAACCTTACGGGGTAGTCAGAGGTTCAGGTGTCCATCTCCGTAATTGCGAAGGTAGTAATTCTATGGCCACCTCAAAACCACGTGTTAACCAGATAGTTAGTACTCAACGTGACAGGTGGTCAGCCATGTCGCCATTTACAAGCACTAACTATTACCTGTTCTGGGAACGGGTAGGTTTCCTCTCGATGTATATTATGTATATTGTATTATTAGTACGTAACATATATGAATGATACCAATTAGATTTGTATATGATCTACGCGGCCTACCCCGTCCAACTTTTCCTTCTACTTCTTGATTATAATTCTTCTCAAGGCGTGTCTACGTAGTGAAGAACAGAAGAGCATGTAAGAAGGTAAATGGGTGTGAGTGAAGCAAGAGAGATTTGTCAGGACCGTTTAAAGTGGTGATCGGTAGTCTGTTCCTATCCCTTAGGGACGTATAGACGTGAATATTTGTATGTATATTACTTATAGGTATTTAATTATAATTCAGGTTGGTAATTAGATGTAAGTGAGGCAAAAGAGATTTGACAGGATCTGTCAAGGTGACGATTAAAAGTTTTTTTTTTAACTTTTCCGCCTCGATAAGAACCTCTGATGCTCAATAGATTTCTTTTTTTTTATTATCTGTTTTTCCTAAACATTAAAAACGAACTTCGCTTTATTGAAATCCATACACATTCGGCGGTTATGGTTACTTTTAACGTAGCCCTTATTCAGTATACTGTCTATTTTTATAAATGTATCTGTAAATGGTTTCATAGAAAAGATGATTAAGATTCATAGATCTCTTTTTTTAGATTATTTAATTTTAAGGTTAATATTCCATGTGAAAAAGTTCCTTTTTTTACTTTCATTATGTGATTTTATGATTCTTATGTTGAATAAAAAGCATTTCATTTCATTGATGTAGAATATTAGTGACATGTTCCAATAACCGCAGAGTGTGTATGAGAAGATGTATGGATGTCAATGAAGCGAAAGTGGTCTGTCAGGATCGGGACAAATGGGGATCCGTGATCTCTGCCTACCCCTCTACAGGGAATCAGGCGTGATGTGTATGTATGTAGGTTTCTATATCATAAATTGTATATCTCGCACAAAACCCCGGAAAGAACGGCAGCTAGTTGGAATTTACGTGCCTTACAGTGGTATTAGCTATGAGTAAATCCACTTTCTATATTAGTGTTTCAATAGCAAAATAAATAACTTTTATCTCTTGATAAGAACGTTAACGTATTGTGCTCAGGTAGGTAAATGAGTCATTCCTACATACACACTCGTTAATACACGCTTTAAGTGACATACATATGCATTGACGTCCTTTAATCCCTTTCGGGGTGGACAGAATCTTGGAACCATGAAGCAACGTTTTTGACGCGATCGGTTCGCCGCCTGAACGCTAATCGTGAGGTCCCAAAGATTCCCGGTGGAGGCAGAGTTAAGAACTACGCTTTTCTTTTGCTTTCCAGTCTGGTCGTTGAGTATTTATGGTATATATATCTCTTTATAATAAGTATATATTTCTTAAATATACGTTGAGTAGTACCCTTAACACAAGTTAAATGAAATTACCAAGGGGCTAGTTCAATTGGTGTAATAATATCCAAATATTATTATTATGAAAACATCTCTGGTCACTTTTTAGAATGAATATTGGGGTTGTGATGTTTTTAAAAATGGAAAAATGGTAGCGGTTTGTTAGTCCTTCGCCCAATAGATTCCTTTTATCCCTGGTCCCTCAGTCGCCTTCTAAAACATGGTAGGAAGAATGGCAGCTAGTTTACATTGTTTACGTCCCAAACTAGTTTGGAAACCTAGTATCGAGTACGTGATATTGTTTAAAGTTTTTGCCTATTTAAACATTGAGTTATTTTGCTGACAAAGCATTTAGTTCGTATTGCATCTTTATTCTCACAGTCTGATCGTATATTCAAGTCTCTTATACCCGAAGGAGTCGATAGAACATACATTCTGAGTCAATTATTGTCATATATCACACACATATATATACACACATATAAAACAGTCAGACGCTATATTGAAAAAAGTGACGTTAGGAGTACCTATAACCGCTGAGTGTGTTTGAGAAGATGTATGAGTGTCAATGAAGCGAAAGTGGTTTAGCAGGATCGGGACGAATAGGGATCCGTGATCTCTGCCTACCCCTCTACAGGGAATCAAGCGTGATGTGTATATATAAATCACCAGTAATCATTGCAAAATGCACCAATTACGGTTAGAGAAAACAACGTAAGGTTACCTACCTATTTCTCAGAACAGGTAATATATAGACAGTCCCTGTAAATGGCGACATGGCTTACCACCTGTCTCATTGAGAACGACTATCTGGTCAACACGAGGTGGCCATAGAATTACTACCTTCACAATTGCGGAGATGAACACGCGAATCTCTGCGCTCGTTTGCTCATCATATGTCATAAGTAGACGACCTTTTATATATGTATGTAGAATCTTAAAGCCCACATTTTCTGTACAGTCCAACATATATTCACGCCTTTACACGAGCAACGGTATAGGCAGAGATCGATCCCTACTTTAAACGTTCCTGACAAATCGCTCTTGCTTCACTCAAACCCATTAACCTTCTTACATGCTCTTCTGTTCTTCACACCACGTTAATCTTTGAGAAGAATGTCTCCAATTTGATCTGTTTAAGTTCTTCGCGACCTACCCTGTCCAACTCGCGACGACCTCCGTGGCGCTATCGGTTAGCTGCTGAACGCTAATCGTGAGGTCCCGGGTTCGATTCCCGGTGGAGGCAGAGTTAAGAACTACGCTTTTCTACTGCTTTCCAGTCTGGTCGTTGATTATATATGCTATATATGTATTTGTCTATATATAATATGTATATATTTCTTAAATATACGCTGACTAGTACCCTTAACACAAATCTTAACTGTACTTACCAAGGGGCTAGTTCAATTGGTGTAATGATGTCCAAATATTATTATTATTACTAACTCAACCTTCCACCTTGGCTATATAAAGTACGTATAAACCACTATTAAATAAAATTCTTTTTTATGCACCCTTCAACCATCACAAGCTTAATACCTGCATATTACCTAGACCAATGTCATGTATTTTTTCTCTCGTTTCGTTGCGATTGAAACAATGGGGTTTGCGTGCTCCACCAAGGTTGTGCGATGGACTAGCATGCTTATTACACGGCCTTAGCGATGGGATGACAACTCGGTTGCTAGGCGACAGGCTTGTGTATGACGTTGAATGAAATAGATGTAAGAAAGGTGTTTATAAGAGAAAAAAGGTGGTTAAAGGCAGGGTTGAGTGCAATCAATGACGTAGAAATGCGGTCACTGAGAAGCATGATAGGAGCGACATTGAATGATAGAATTAAAATTGTATGATAAGGAAAGGTTGCCGTTTGGAAGAAGATGTAGTGACTAAGATTGATAAGGGAATGTTTCAGTATGGATATTTTATGCGGATGAATTAAAGTAAATGAAATATATGTGTAAGGAAAATAAGACATATGACTGTCAGATAGACGATAGGGTGTACGTAGCGTGAAGAACAGAAGAGCATGTATGAGAAGGTTAATGGGTATGAGTGAAGCAAGAGAAATTTTTCAAGATCGTTCCAGTTGGCGTTCGGTAGTCTCTGCCTCTGTTTAGGGACGTAGTGGCGTAAATATATGTATGTAAGTATTAGGCGCTATATCTAATATTATTCTCGTATTTCACTTCTACTCGTGTAACTCTAATTTCGTATAATATGTTACGTTCCATTATTTAGATACATACATATATGTTATTTGAAGTCATTTTATCCACCTTTCAATCTAATCAAGTCGTGAGTGTGTGTAGGTCAGTACACTAAACCTTAACATACATACAATGTATGTACATACAACCGTATTTGTGAATATTATCGACTAGTGACGCAAGGATGGTTATAAGCGGTTGTTACTCAGCCGTTCGAATACAGGCTGTACCGTCCTTTCAATATTTTGTGCTTGTAAGGGATTTGAAGGAAATGTAACCAGCTGCTTTTTGAAGGTTGTAAGAAGGAAATGAGAATAGAAGGTTTTGTGTAGTTTAGATCAATGGAAAGCTGTTAGGGTATAAATTAATTATAATAAGAAACGTGTTTATTTACTATCAATGGCGTAATTACGGTGATAGTAACTCTATGGCCATCTCGTACCAGTGTTGACATCATCATCATCAGCCTGTAGTATACCACTGTTGGACATAGGCCTCCCCCAAATGACGCCACTTCTCCCTGTCAGTGACCGTTCGCATCCATTCGATGCCGGCCAACCTACGCAGGTCGTCTTCCCACCTTGCCGGGGGGCGCCCCACACTATGTTTAGTGTTGACAAGATAGTCAGTAATGTATTATTTCTAATAAAGATAATTGTTTTCGAATTGACAACATATGTCAGCAAAAATCGAATTACTTATTTAAAAAAAAAACCGTTAACGTAAAAGTTAGCTCTAACTTTTTAATTGATATTTAATTGTTTATATGCTCATTCTGAGTATTTTGAGACTATATAAACCAAAATAAGCTAATAGTAAACAGAGTTTTAGTGTTTTAAGTGTAAATTATATTGATATATAGTGTTACTTTTTGATCAACTTAAAGTATATGTTACCGTTGAATATATTTGAAAGTTCACTCTCATTTAATTGCTAAAATGGTCTCTGTCAATTTCGGTACCGATAATTTTGCCAATATCGCGTACTGACGTGCGCCGGGCTTTTACACTAGTATTTCTGTTTCTTTACACCCTCTATGGCGACACATGCTTAGTGGAAAGCCCACTTCCTTACAGATAAGGACAGGGGCAAGCCATTCTGAACCTTATCTCCACTGATAAAAGTCGATTATTGCGTCATTAGAACTCCGGTTTAAAGTGTTAGCGATAACGTGTATGTGGGACATGGGACGGAGGTTCTAGTGAGACATATACATACGTTAGATATAAGTATATATATATACGGGCGGTTACGTAGGGGCCGGCCTAATAAGACATATAACAGTCAGATAGACGCTATATTAAAAAAAGTGACGTTAGGAGTACCTATAACCGTCGAGAGTGTATGAGAGGATGTATGAATGTCAATGAAGCGAAAGTGGTCTGTCAAGATCGAGACAAATGGGGATCAGGCGTGATGTGTATGTATGTATTTATGTATATAAGTATAATAGTGTGTATGAGAAGGTGTATGGGTGTTGCAGCTAAAGTTCAAGAATGGATAGATATGGATTCACGTCTTTTATTCCCTTTCGGTGACAGAAACTTGGAGACATCATATATTTCCTAGGTCACGTTTAACCATGGATGTTGGTGTTGTGAAGTCATATGGAACATTATTTGCTAGTCCATAGTCCAATAGATTCAATTCACTCATGGTGTCGTAATTACCTTCTACGTCTTGCCGGAAAGAACGGCAGCTAGATAGCATTCTTTTAACGTTTCAGACTAACAAGCGGTTAGTATTTAAATTAACAGGAAAAAACATGGAATTACTTATTTAAATTATTTATGTACACTAAAATAATACAATCGTGTTATTTATTTATTTATTTTTTTCCTTTATTGTGACAACAAACAGTCTTTACAAGTATTACTTAAAAACTATTACTAAAAGTAGACCTATAGTGCCAATGAGTACATATTTTATTAAACATTTCTAACAGTCAGACATAGGTACATACACTAGATATAATGTATCCTGCTACTTTTATACTATATTAATTTTAGGAATAACTAAATTAAACAGTTATAAGTGGAAAAACAAAAACTACTATAGAAATTAAAACTTAAAAAACATTTGACATTAAATATGAGATTAACCCAAAATCAAACAAAATCAAAAATGAAATACAACAAAAAACAAAAAAGTGAAAATAAATTTATATGTCTACTTTGTTCCCTGAAAAGTAAATGTCCCTAACAAATGTACCTTCAGTTATATACATATCTATTTTAGAGAATTCTTTATTGTAAATATTAATACTTCGATTAAAAAAGCTGTTACTTATATAATTTCTACTAGCTCGAGGTGGTACAAACATATTTAAATATTTTTCAGCAAGGTCCTTGTTATCTGTGACTAAACTAACCTTTAATGAGCGTTAGTTTATATTTTTGGAGTAAATTTCAGAATTTTAGATGTACATTTACACTATATGATATACGCTTTAGACTTGTGTATACACACTGCCTTCATATTGTGCCGGGATAGTCAGGGACTTAAGAGTCGATGTATGAAATTTCGAATGTATGAGCCTCTCAAAGCCCGTGTTTCACTACATGACCAGCACTCAACGTGATAGGTAGTCAACCGTATAGCTGTGTAAAAGCACTAGCACTATCCTAGCACTATCCTAAGGGATAGGCAGGTTTCCTCACGATGTTTCACCACACCGTTAGCGACTGTATGTACGTAAATGTAAAACACTAGTTTAATTTTCATTCATTGGTACATGCCAGGGCCAGGATTCGAACCTAGGACCTTTCTCATAAGAAGTCAGAGGTCTAACCTACTGGGCTACAGTCATTTATATAGCACAAGCAGTAACTATTACCTGTTGGGGTAGGTTTCAGAAGTTTTCAATACATGAAACATAGATGGCAGTGTAATTATAATTTGATTTTTATATTTTATTCTTCGCTCCTATTAGTAGCAGGGTGATGTTATATAGCCTAAAGCCTTCCTCAATAAATGGTCTATCTAACATAAAAAGAAATTTTGAATTCGAACCAGTAGTTCCTGAGATTAGCGCGTTCAAACGAACAAACAAACTCTTCAGCTTTATAATATTAGTACAGATTATTTTCCAAATTAAATTAGTATCTAGTACAAATATCTGTTACTAGTATCTAGTATTATGCTAAGACGTAAAAAGATTCGTGATTTTAAAAGTATGTTTATTAGTCACGTTTTGAGTTTACGTTTAAATATACGATGGGATTTAAGTGCAATATTCTGACTGAAGAGTCCAGTGCGTTTTTAACTTTGTTCTCGAAACATCTAGAAATATTAGCTTCGTTTTATATAGAGGTAGGTGTATCTTTTGATTTCGGTTTTTTTTTAAAATACTTTTGTACATTGTAATTATGTAATTCCATACATACGTATAATACACTATACATGCATACATAATATGTGCATTTACCTATAGAAGGATGGGTAGTGATCAAGGATCCCCAATTTTCTCAATCTTAGCAATTCTTTTTCGCTTAATTCACATGTTGACATCTCTGTATATACCTCAGTTAAAATACACAATTAAGAACAATTCATATTCAGTTAAATTTAACTGAGGGATTATCACCAAAATGATTTAAATATTCTTTTAGATACATACATACATACATATATTCACACCTCTACGTCCCTAACGGGATAGGCAGAGACTATCGATCGCCACCTGAAACGGTTCTGACAAATCTCCCTTGTGTCACTCACACTATTTTATTTAGTAATTGAGTAAAATATTATAGTATTTATTTAATTCCATCCGTGTATAAATATATTAATTATTTATTTATATTTATACATTAATCCATTTTTACAGGTTACTCTAAAACAATCGAATATACCTACATATGACTTAAATATAACTAAATTATACTTACACTAACTTATATGACTTTGTACTAGGTATTCTTATGTCCATAGTAGGCTGTTAGGACATCGCCTAAGTACTAAAAAATTTAACCTGTTGTCACCTATTAATACACAAAAAACAGATAATTCTATTTTATACATACTAGTTCTAAAAAGGTATTTATTTTATTGGCGCCTGTTATAAAAAAAACGTTCCGAAACCTAATTTCACATTCAAATGCAATTTAAACTGTAGAATAATGTATGAACACAACAAAACTAAATAATGTATAAGGTTTACTTTTTAATATTCTAACGTAGGTATAAGGCAGTGGAAATTTATACGGAATAATATCGGATTTCATAATACTTTTTTCTATGAACAAAAAATAGGTTGAATATGTTTTGTGCTAGCCAAGACGTAGATGGAATGATGCTAGCTGGAGCCGAAATCTACTTAGGCCTTTGTAAAATTCAAAATCAATTCTTTAACAGTGTGACATATTTCGCCATTGAAAAGAAACGAAAAGCTTTTTATTCAACATGAGGATCATAAAATCACTTATTGAAAGATGAAAAAACCATTTTTACATGAAAAATTGTCTTTAAAATTAGTACATCTATAATAAAATTGAAATAAATCTTGTTAAACTATTGGCATTTCGGGAAGGAAAATCCTGCAGAGAAGAAATGCCAAGAAACTCTGCAGACATTATTCAATACAACTTCAGTTAAATAATCCATCAGAATGTGACTGCAGCCCAACCAGCAACCAAACGAATATTCTGACCAACATAGAAAGGGGATCCCAATTATGCAGACGAAGTTTGACACATAAGAACGGCAGCTAGTTAGCATTCTTTTTACGTCCCAGACTAGTAAGGGAATGTTACTTAGTAAGTTAGCCAAGGTGATATATTTTTAATTAACCTGAGGTCGTCATTTTGACCCGTATTATATGCAAATAAGCTACATTTGAATTACGGACTTCGATTGTAATACATACACACATACACATCACGCCTGATTCCCTGTAGAGGGGTAGGCAGAGATCACAGATCCCTATTTGTCCCGATCCTGACAGACAACTTTCGCTTCATTGACTCTCATACATCTTCTCATACTCGGCGGTTATAGGTACTTTACTAACGTCACGCTTTTTCAATATGTCTTATTGAGCCGGCCCCCACGTAACCGCTTTTTGGATTTCGGTTGTAATACATACATATATATACGCTTCTACGTCCCTAAGGGGATAGGCAGATACTATCGATCGCCACCTGGAACGATCCTCACAAACTGTGAAGAATGGAAGAGCATGTTTGAGAAGATTAATGGGTGTGAGTGAAACAAGGGAGATTTGTCAGGATCTGTTTAAATAGATACTTACATACATATATATACACGTCTTATTTACTCTTTCGGTGTGGACATAACCACCGAGACATTATATTTAGTATCACTAACGTGATTATCATAGTATGTAGTGTCACAGTTACTGGTATTGAAAAGGGTATGCTTCAACTTGCAGATGAATGATAGTAGATTGACATAAGGAATATATGTGGGTGAAGTGGAAGGGTGGTTACGTAGAGGTACACTCAGTAGTAGTATTATGATAAAATAGACTTTATAATGAGAAAAAGGTATATTAGAATAATCTTTAACTGTCCAGTAATAAGTAACGTGATATTTAAATACTGGAATCTGGTACTTATCCACTAGAAATACCCTTAAAGGCAAACAGTACATTAACAAATCCCATTCGAAATCGATTTCGCAATAAATACAATTTTATGCGTATTAAAACAATAGAAACGTTGACCGCCTTACTTCGTTTTTTCGTCACGCCGCGAGAGAAAACAAGATGGCGGCGCATTTGAATTTTGACAACGCTCTGACATTAGTATACGTCAGTTCTCGCTCAAACAGAGACTTAGATGTATCTGTGTCGTTAGCAAAATTTATTTATTCTACTTTTCTTTGTTACTTCATTGGTACAGTATGTATGCTATTGTAGCGCGCTAGAGCTTATACAGATCAAATTAGAAACATTCTATTTAAGGCGGGTTTACGCAGTGAAGAACAGAAGAGCATGTATGAGACGGTTAATAGGTGTAAGTGAAGCAAGAGAGATTAGCCAGGATCGTTCCAGGTGGCGATCGAGTGTCCCTATCTGTGCTGTTAGAGACGTAGAGGCGTGAATATGAATAAGTATCTATGTAGAGACATAAATGGATTAACTAGCTTGCTGGGCGACTAAGGCTAAGAAAAACAACACTAAACACTCTACCATTAATCTCGACGGAATAGTCAGAGGCTCGGGTGTTCATCCCAAATCACCTCGAATCAACGTGGTTGACCAGATAGACAGTACTCAGTGTCACGTTGGATTGGACTATTAAATGGAGTTCTTTATTAAGAAATAGGGACGAAAACCTCTGTCAAACCCACAAAGTAGTCGTGCAGTATAATATGTTACATATAATTTAGAAAGCGATGTGTGCTCAAACGTTATTATTAAGAGCGCAACTGTGTAAACAAGAAATACCTATTTACATACAATATGTATGTTAACTGTTTACATATATCAATATTAGTTAACATACATACATACACATCACGCCTGATTCCCTGTAGAGGAGTAGGAGATCACGGATTGCCATTTGTCCCGATCCTGACAGACCACCTTAGCTTCATTGACACTCATACATCTTCTCATATACAGTCGGCGGTTATAGGTACTCCTAACGTCACTCTTTTTCAATATAGCGTCTATCTGACTGTTATATGTCTTATTAGGCCGGCCCCTACGTAACCGCCCTTCCACTTCGCTCATATATTCCTTTATTAGCTGACCCGGAATAAATGTTCTAGTCTGGAACGTAAAAGAATGCTAACTAGCTGCCGTTCTTCACGGCATGTCGTTAGCGATTGAGGTAAGGAGTAAATGGAATCTATTGGCGATGGCCTAGCAACCTGTCACCTATGTTCAATTTTGACATTGCAGTATTAATACTAAAAAGTGATCTAGGAGATATTATATCTACGAGGCTCTGTCCAGCCCGAAAGGGATTGAAAGACGTGAATGTATGTATTGTCTTACGTATAAGCTAAGTCACGAGACATTCTATACGAATACCACACATTTTGGTTTCTATTCTCTCAGTGTTTTGCCACTTGTAAAGGGGCTTTATAAGTTTAATTTCTGTTTATCCCGAAAGGGATGAAAGAGCTTGAACATTGTATATTACCCTTTCAATGCACACATAAAATGTTTCAATATAGTTTATAACCGACGAATGTGTATGTATGACAATACACGTGTATGTTATGTAGTTGTTTCTATGTTATACCTAATTGTAAATAAATAATATTTTCCTTTGTTCGTAGGCTTGTTTTGAAAATAGAATATCGATTATGATTAATATTTATTTTATTTTTAAATGGTGCTATACACGTCCGTACATCGGTTTTCGTTCCTACGTACTCGTATTAAAAACCCTATCATTTAATAATAATATTTGGACACTATTACACCAATTGAACTAGCTCATTGGTAAGTTCATTTAAGACTTGTGTTAAGGGCACTAGTCAACGTATACTTAAGAAATAGTATATACATATTATAGATAGATAAATACATATATATATATATATATATATATATATATATATATATATATATATATATATATATAATCAACGACCAGACTGGAAAGCCGTAGAAAAGCGTGGTTCTTAACTCTGCCTTAAATGTACTTACCAAGGGACTAGTTCAATTGGTGTAAAAGTGTCCTACAATATTATTATTATATAAGACGATCGTTTCTCCATAGAGGCAGGCAGAGAGAGTAATTCATCTCAAATAGAAGTAGTTCAACTATGTGACATGAGTGAACTTTTGCGGCATAATGAGCGCCGTATCTACGCCTTACGTGCCTCGTTGGCTGAACGTGACGAGCATTCCGTTGCCTCGCGGTAGTGAATAAAAACGATGCGGGTAACAGTCGCGCGCCTAAATAACAAATATGGCCGAAACAGCTGTCTCTGTAATATTTGTTTTTGAAGTAATGTGTGGCCTAAATGTCTTATTGTTAGGAAAGTTTTAATATTTGTTAAGGTGTAATGGTTGTTTCCAATTAGAATTAGGTCTTTGCCCCTAGCAAGGGACGTTACTATCATGTTAACTAGATGTTTTACTGTCTGGTAATAACTATTCTATCTTAAAAATAATGACCATCCTGACAATAATGTTACAAGGAAATATTAAATCAATAATATCTCGTTTTGACTAGAGTATATAAAGTAGTATGGTTATAGAAGTATATAAAAATGAATAAGGTGTTGAGATATTAGCTTATTATACATACGTTTGATATAAACTATAGTTCCGAGTTTAAATATATAATTTCTTTGATTTCAGGTAAGTTCACATTGAAAAAATACATTGCAGATTACGGTAAAGTAATATAAACTTTTAAGATACTTTCTCTTTACGTTTCCAACGGAATTTTGTCAGTCAGTCAGTCAACAGTCCAGAAATTAAGGCATTAGGTTTAAATTGAAGACATTCTTCTCAACGCGGGTGTACGTAGTGTGAAGAACAGGAGAGCATGTATGAAAAGGTTAATGGGTGTGAGTGAAGCTAGAGATTTGTCACCCGTTCAAGGTAGCAATCCATAGTTTCTGCCTATACTGTTAAGGACGTAGAGGCGACAATATATATGTATGTATGTATTAGGATTTAAGTAACGTTAAAACTAGCAAGGGACATATTTTAGCTAACATATCATACTTGTACGTGTGTATGTAATACATGTTTGTATGTAATACGTGAACATAGGTATTTGACGTCATTTTAGTCTGAAGTCGTCATTGACAGCTTTTGTGTTCGCGACGAATGCCTTGGTAACAGATTCTTTACAAATTAGCGACAGGCAGTACGAAAATACATACATACATATAACATCCGTTTCCCTACAAAGTAGGCAGAGATCACGGATCCCGATTTGTATGTAAAGTATTTTCGCTTCATTGATATCCATACACCTAGTAAACATTTGGTGGTTATAGGTACTTTTAACGTCACCCTTTTTTAATATGGCGTATATATGAGTGTCACATGTCTATTATATAGTATATATACGCTTATATTGTATATAAGGGATCCCCATGTATACACATTTCTTTGAATAAATATGCTTAATAGTATTTAAAGTTTTGTATATTCATCTCCATGATTCATTGTTAATCACATTGAACCCGTTATGAACTATATTTCCATACTTTAATAAGTAATAATCTTACATCAAATAGAAAGCCAATCTAAAAATATATACACACTGGTTGTCTCTTAAGACTATGTGTCTTAATTGATTACTAGAATTTTTCGGCCAGTGTCAATTTCATAAAGTTTTATACTCCTCTAACAGGTCATATTCCTAATCACTATTACATTCCACTTACAACCTGTACATATACTTATACATACTTGTACATATAGTCACAAATAATAATGAAATATTATAGGACACTATCACACCAATTTAACTAGTCCCTTGCTAAGTACATTTAAGACTTGTGTTAAGGGTATTAGTCAACGTATATTTAAGAGATATATATTTATTATATATAGATAAAGACACATACATACATATATTCACGCTTATACGTCCCTAAAGGTATAGGCAGAGACTATCGATCGCCACCTGGATCGATCCTGACAAATCTCCCTTGCTTCTCACACCAATTAACCTTCTTACATGCTCTTCTATTCTCCAACGTACACTTACTATATATGTTTAATCAAGAACTAAACTATAAAGCAGAAGAACAGCGTGGTTCTTAACTCTGCGTCCACCGGGAATCTTTGGGACCTCACGATTAGCGTTCAGGTGTCTAACCGATCGCGCCACGGAGGTTTTAATACACATCATACATAGTATATTAAAGATAGAAAGAAGATATATAAAAACGCCACAGAGATTGTAAAACATACATATATGTGTGTATGTGTGTACCGGCCCCGAATTTCTTTTGTTTGTTACTTTAAGTAGCGTAACAACATTTTTCTAGGTGACACGTTACGCTTAAAGCAAAAGGATGTGTGTTCCTTTTCTATGTGTATGTATGCTTGTGTGTGTGTCTTTTGTTAGTAGTTTTACAGTATAGGTTAACCTGTATAGGTAGGATCGGTTTCATTTTGGGCAAAACTCAGGCTAACAGCAGAGTATAAAAATTAACCGGTGTGAAGTTATCTGCCAAAAGTGATTTGCTAATATAACCCGACCAAATTTAATTAGAAATGGTGACGTTACTACTATTTATTTTAAATACAGTATAATCTCACTAATCCGGCACTATTAAAAACCGGAGAGTGCCGGATTATTGGAATGTTCGGATTACTGGATTATAGAGAAAAAGTCATAGGTAATGAATAAAATAAAACATTTCATAGAGGGAATCAATGTCTGTGATGTATTCGATTATCATTATTCAAATCTAGTTCCTTGTGTATGCGTTTATTTGACATTATTAACTATAAACTATTCTCACTTGAAAAAAAAAACAAATACGTAAGTACGTGCACGGGATAAGTTTGGATGCCGGATTATTGGACGTACCGATCTATCGAAGTGCCGGATTAGTGAGATTATACTGTAATTATAATAATTTGGAAAATTATTCAATACACATCAAAAATACAGAAATGTACACCAAAATATAGCTAAACGCACACCTAAGATTAGGTTTGGGTTGGGAATGTATTATTTTGGTACACAATTCAGTATTTTAGGAGTGCATTTTCGTATTATCATGTCCTTTAATCAGTTTTCTATTCTTTTTATTTCTTATTTTTGTGTATGATTTTAATTGTTAGATTTTATTTATGAAATTTGTTCTAGATGTAACTGATCTCTATAATAATGTATATCATTTTTTCTTTTCATACCCAAACTGCTTATATATGAAATTCATTCACAATTTGCTTTTAAAGACAGAACATTGTTAGTTAATATAATTGTGAACATAAATCTACTCAACATGAACTTTGCAAACTGTATTGAAAAGGATACTGTTTAAAGGAACATCAGATAATACAATAATGCACTCCTAAAATACTGAATTGTACACCAAAATAATACAGTTCCAACTCAAACCTAACCTTTGCTGTGCGTTTAGCTATATTTTAGTGTACATTTCAGTATTCTTGATGTGCATTGAATTATTTTCCTATTGAAACACACATCAATATGCAAAGTTTGAAATAAACAAGCTTGCTTTTACTGAGTAAATGAATAATATCGTTACATACAAGTTTTTTATCTCTATGCAACCATATTTAATCATTTTATTCATAAATAAATCACTTTCTTATCCACCTCAACACTGTCTACCTTCCTCGCTTCTAAACTCTTGCATACATTTGTAAAGTCAACGAAAGCCCCTCGACCTAGCTTCACGACTGCCTCAACCACGGGGCATGCATTGTCATTCAAATACATTCAAAATGTGTGAAGAACACCCGTTCATCTATGTATTAAGTGTGTTGGAACTAATTGCGTGATTGCTGTGAAAAGTGTGTCGTAAGAGGCGACTAAAGGATGCTGGGCTACACACATACATATACATTCAAGTCCTTTAATCCTTTTCGGGGTGGACAGAACCTTGGAGACATGATAATACCTCCTAGGTCAACTTCAACCAAGAATATTGAGGTTGTGTTGTTATATGGAACATTAGATAGGTTGCTAGCCCATTGCCCAATAGATTCCATTGACTTCTAGACTCTTACTCGCCTCCAACGACATGTCGAGAAGAACGACAGCTAGTTAGCATTCTTTTTATGTCCCAGCTAGCACGGGACGGGTAATTTAGTGTATGTGAATATAAGTCGTGAGGTAATTTCCAAATATCGATTTCTAGGAATACACATTCATACATATGTATATATTCACACCTCAACGTCTCTAACGGGATATGTAGAGACTATCGATCCTTTCAAATCTCTCTTGCTTCACTCACACCCATTAGCATTCTCATACATGCTCTTCTGTTCTTAACTACGTACACCCGCCTTGAGAAGAATGTCTTTAATTTGATCTGTTTAAGTTTTACGCGGCCTAACCCGTCTAACTCTACCCTCACTTTGGTTTATTATTTTGATAAATATTTATTATGATTAATAACTAACGGGACTTATTGCGTATGTTTTTATATAATAAAGTTGCCTTTATTAACCCGATGTTTCGGCTACGCTGCAGCAGCCATGGTCACGGGCAGACTGACGACTAAAAATATTTAAAACTAAATATTTATTATTGACGGTCATCATACCTCTGACCACCCTAAAAGAGATGACAGTCGTGTATCTATGTGACTGTTTCGCCTAGTAGCTTCATTGTAAGATGAAAAGTATGAATATGTAAGTTTCTCGTATTTTTGATGTAATCTTTTGGGGTGTGTTTTCTGCATGAGCGGAGCGGATTAAAGATATGTTAAAAGAATATGTTTTTAATGTATGTATATTTATTTATTTACTATCACCGTGGTTCGATCGGTTAACCTCCTGAACGCTAATTCCCGGTGGAGGCAGAGATAAGAACTACGTTTTTTTCTGATTTCCAGTCTGGTTGTTGATTATTATGCTAGATATGTATTAATCTACATATGTTTAAGGGGTATATATTTTTTAAATATACGTGGGTAAGTACCCTTAACACAAGTCTTAAAAGAACTTAGCAGGGGGCTAGTTCAATTGATGTAATAGTGTCCCAAATATTACATTAATTAATGTGACGACAGATTCTTCGAAAGTTTTTGTATCTATAGTATTTATAGTCCTTTTAGGTATTTATAGTAATGAGTGTATGACATGAACATAATATTTTTAACTTATCAAACGTAAAATACATTTCGCATGGTCATTATCAATTTTACTCCCTCAATCCTATGTCTACCCCAATTAGAAACACAGTCATGATGAGTTCTCCAAACTCACGTACCGTAACGTTTACCCACACCAAATGGTGATAAGGATTGATATGCGGGCGGTTATCGATACCCCGTTAGGGAATGTAGTCGTTAAGGTATCTTTTTTCTTCACTCGTATATGTAAATAGAATGCTAACTAGCTGCCTACCTTCTAGAAATGTCGGTTTAGTGATTGGTAATCTATTGAGCGATAGGCTAGTAACTTGTCACCAATTTGGCCTGTCAATTACATAATAACTCTATTGTATAGTTTAAGGTGACCTAGGAGATATTATGTCTACGAGGACTAGGAAATACTGGATTTCAAATATAGATCAATACAGTATTAAGGATATATGAGAAGTTTAAAGTAAAAGAATATTATGAAATCGGTAATAATAATATAGTCTCTATCTATTCCTATTAATAACATAAGCTTAAATATACGTATCAATATAGTATATCTCAAGGTACGTAGTGTGAAGAACAGAAGAGCATGTAAGAAGGTTAATGGGTGTGAGTGAAGCAAGGGAGATTTGTCACCCCTTCCAGGTGGTCTAATAGTCTCTGCCTATGCCCTTAGGGACGCAGAAGCATAAATATATGTATAATAATAATATTTGGACATTATTACACCAATTGAACTAGTCCCTTGGTAAGTACATTTAAGAATTGTGTTAAGGGTACTATTGAACGTAAATTTAAGAAATGTATACATATTATACATAGATAAATACATATATAGCTTGTATAATCTACAACCAGACTGGAAAGCAGTAGAAAAGCGTTGTTCTCAACTCTGCCTCCACCGGGAATCTTTGGGACCTTACGATTAGCGTTCAGGTGTCTAACCGATCGCGCCACGGAGGTCGTCGATTTATGTATGTATATACGTATCTTCATCGCGTCTCTTCCCAACAAAGCATAACCTATGCATAAGTAAGACACAATCTTTTGTGTGCACACTAAAATAGTTGTGAATAGGACCTCTTTGGTCGTTGTCAGATCTCTTTACTGATAAGGCTGAATGGCTTAACTCGTGGCGTTTTAAAAGAAAAGTTGGATTTTGGAGGCAAATGCTTACGTCACTTTTGTCGAGTCATTCAATTTTAGACTTTGTATTTAAAATGTGTTTATGTATTGTTTGAAAATACATATAGATACTATTACATACATATACTCCTTATATTTCTAACCGCGTGTACAGATAATATATAAAATAATACGTTATTATATGTCCGAGTGTGTATGAGGAGGTGTATGAGTGTCAATGAAGCGAAAGTGGTTAGTCAGGATCGGGACAAATGGGGATCTGTGATCTCTGCCTACTACTCTACATGGGAATCAGGCGTGATGTATGTATGTTATTATATCTTTTTATGTATAATATCTTGAGCATTATTATCGAGGTTGTACTAGTCAGTGCTTGTAAATGGCGACATGGCTTACCACTTCTCACATTGAGTACATACTATCTAGTCAACACGTAAGTTCGAGGTGGCCATAGAATTACTACCTTCACAATTGCGGAGATGGACACCTGAACCTCTGACTACCCCGCAAGGGTTAATGATCGTGATCGAACTATAAATATGAATGAAAGCAGCTGGTTACTACCTTTATAAATCCCAGGTTAATAATTTACCTTTCTTGGTGCCAACAATATAACATAAAGTTTTCGTCTCGGCACATTTTTATCCTTACGACGCTCCGTCTCGTTCCCTCTCATACGTTGCACATACAGCCGTCCCTGTCTGGACAAACATGGCCGCCGGTTGCTAGGCAACGCAGTTTGTTTACTCGGGTCCTTGGGTTAACGCACTGTGTATACAAGTTTATATGGGGTGGATGGTTTTGTGAACACATTATATGTATGTGTTAGGGTATCCCTTAGATATAGAGTTTTCTTAGGTATTTTGAATAAGTTAGCCTCGACCACTATTATTAAGTAATATACCTTAGTTCCTGCCATCAATGGTTCTTATGACATCACCAAAAAATTCGTGTTAAAAAGTGATCTAGAACATATTATGTCTCCTAGGTTCTGTCCACCCCGAAAGGGATAAAAGTACGTAAATATATATAATAGTTTTAAGAGATTCGCGATTTATACTCATGATTAGTAACTAACGGGACTTATCGCATTATAAAGTTACCTTTATTATTAAGTCTGCCCGTGACCAAGGCTGCTGCAACGTAGCCGAAACGTCGGGTCAATAATAAAGGTAACTTTATTATATAAAAACTTTCGCGATAAGTCCCGTTAGTTATTAATCCTAAATGTATATGGACGAATACCTACGTATATGTATGTATGTGAATACCGTAACCACCTGTACATATACCACGTGGCGCAGTGGTTAGCGTGGAGACGATAAGCCGACTTCGTTCCCGGTAAACCTAATCGAACAACGTCTTTATTAGTGTATACACACTCCTCTATTTCCTAAAGGTATGGACAGAGACTTACTGCCTCGTGATGGGTGACCAATCTCTCTTATCTCATATGTATTAAATATTATGGTATCCATGTATAATACATAAACATACGCTTCACGACTTGTGTATACACACTCCCTTTTATATTGTGGCGGGGTAGTTGAAGACTTGAGTGCCCATCTTCGAAATTTGGAAGGCATGTTAGGTATGGGTCACTCCAAGCCCAAGTTTCACTAGATATACAGTACCCAACGTGATAGGTAGTGAATCGTATGTCCGTATTTAGGCACTGGCTATTACCTATTCCAAGGGTTAGGCAGGTTTCCTCACGTATTTACCTCACCATTAGCGATTGTAAATTATGTACGTAAATGAAAAACACGTAGTTAAATTTCATTCATTGGTACATGCCAGAGTCGGGATTTGAAGCTAGGACCTTTCTAATACTAAGTCAGAGGTCTTACCCACCGGGCTACAGTTGCTACTGTAATGTCTTCGTAATTTCGAAGATGGGCACTCAAGCCTCTGACTACCACACCACTATAAAAAGGGAGTGTGTATACACAAGTCGGAAAGCGAATGATTACCTTTCGTCAATCTACTATCATCCATCCGCATAACTTGTCCAACCATCAATAATATGCTAACGTAAAATTGCAATATAAATTATGCGAATGAGTGTCAATGGAGTGTAAGTGGTTTGTCAAGATTGAGACAGATCCGTGATCTCTTCCTACCCATCTACAGGGAATCAGGCATGATGTGTATGTATACATACATACATACACATCACGCCTGATTCCCTGTAGAGGGGAAGGGAGAGATCACGGATCCCCATTTGTCTCGATCCTGACAGACCACTTTCGCTTCATTCATATTCATACATCCTCTCATACACTCTCGGCGATTATAGGTACTCCTAACCTCACCTTTTTTAATATAGCGTCTATCTGACTGTTATATGTCTTATTATTATGTCTTATTATATTTGGCCGGCCCCTACGTAACCGCCCTTCCACTTCACTCATATATATTCCTTTTGTCAATCTGCTATCATTCATCCGCATAACATGTCCAAACCATGTATGTATGTATGTAAAATTGCAATCACACGCTTACTATTCGGTTACAAGGCTGTTGATGTTTTATGTTAGTGTCAGCCGATGTGATCGTAAATGTTGCATTCGCAATAAAATATAATAAAATAGGAACCTACCTATCATATTTACATGTTACTACATGCAACATGTATGTGCTAAATAGTTTTTATACATACATGTATTTATTTTATATTGACGACCTCCGTGGCGCGATTGGTGAACCACCTGAACGCTAAATGTGGGGTTTGATTCCCGGTGGAGGCAGTTTTTACGTTTTTATCCTGCAGTCTGGTTGTTGATATTATATATCTACTATATATGTGCTAAGAGTCTAGTTCAATTGGTGTAATAGTGTCCTAAATATAATTTTTATTATATATCATCCTAAATAAATAGACAGAGACTATCGATCGCCACCTGGAACGGGTGACAAATCTCTCTTGCTCATTCACACCCATTAACCTTCTCATACATGCTCTTCTGTTCTTCACTACGTACACTTTTAAGAAGAATGTCTCCAATTTGATCTGTATAAGTTGTACGCGGCCTACCCCGTCCAACTCTACCTTCCACTTTGGCTATATAGATTCCTATAGTAACCTTTCTTACATTTTCATTTCTATAAAGTTTTAAATACAGTGCTAGATAGATCGTAGTAGTGGCTGGATGAGGGCCACGAGTGATCGTGTTTTGTGTACCCTTGGGGAGGCCTACGTCCAGCAGTGGACTAGTGTAGGCTGGGGCCTTACTCCACTAATGCATTTTAGCGATACAGTAATACCTCAGTGGCCGCAATTGACACTTTTGGCACTCCACTATGTGCCAAAGTGTCCAATTACGGCCACTGAAGTATTGCTGTATCGCTAATGAAGTAATATTGTGCCTAAAATGCATTAGTGGAGTTAGGCCCCTGACCGATTGATTCATTGTTTAGATAGAACGTGAATACAAAGCTAACTAGGTGCCTTTCTTAAACTATTGTAAGAGGTACCTAAGGGACTATAGATAAGTGGAATTTAGTAGGCGATGGGCTAGCGACCTGTTACCAATAATCTATATAAATATCACAATAACTTTGATAGTTAAAGGTGAAGTATGAGAATTAATGACACTGCAGTTCTGTTCACCTCGAACGTATGAGTGAGTGTGGTTATCTATAACCGCCGAGTGTGTATGAGGAGGTGTATGAGTGCCAGTGATGCGAAAGTGGTTTTTCAGGATCTGGACAAATAAGGATCCGTGCTCTCTGCCTACCCCTCTACAGGGAATCAGGCGTGATGTGTATGCATGTATGGATATGGTTTAGTGCTTGTTCTTTTAAATTGAATACAATAGGTTCCGGGTTCGATTCCGCGTATCAATGGAAATTACTATTCTGCATTGAGGGAAAAACATCGTGATACCATGTTAGATTAATTCCTAGAACCTACCTACACTACTATTACTCTAAATTACTATATTGGGGTTGAGATGTTATGAGAAACAGAAGAGCATGTATAAGAAGGTTTGTGGGTGTGAGTGAAGCAAGGAAGATTTGTCAGGATCGTTCTAGGTGGTGATCGATATTCTCTCACTATCCCGTAAGGGACGTAGAGGCGAGAATATAGGTACGTATGTATGATGTCATATGGAACATTAATTATAGGTTGCCAGCCCTTCGGCCAATAGATTCCATATACCCCTAGACCCATAGTCACCTCCAACAAAATGGTAAGAGCGGCAGCTAGTTTACTGATTACATTATTTTAACGTCCCACCTAGCTAGCTTGGTTTAATGAATATAAAATAATAAGACCTGTAGTGTTAAACTGATTTGAGAGTGACGTAAGGTTATGTCCTTTGCTAGTCTGAGAAGAAAAAAGAATGCTAACTAGCTGCCGTTCTTCCCGGCATGTCTTAGGAGGCGACTAAGGGACTAGGGGTAAATAGAATCTATTGGACGATAGGCTAACAACCTGCATTTGTTCTATTATAACATCACAACTACAATATTCATGCTAAAAAGTGACCTAGGAGAGATATGCCCAAGGTTCTGTCCACCCCAAAAGTGTAAAGGACGTGAATGTACACGTAAGTTGGTTGTTAGAAGTGACTCCATGCCACTATGTCAATGTCACTAGAGCCTTATTACATGGTTGTTAGGTCTCAAATCTAGGTTTTAATGTCAGTCGGTTCAGGCACGCTAGAATTTTACGCTCATGTGGTTTCAGTAAGGACGTGCGAAAAAGTTATGCACAATGCGAAAGGTTCCTAGGTCGACATAGGTATTACGCGTGACCTAGGCTATGTAACTTTGCATATTAGTTGCTAGCTTAAGTCTTACTGTATGAAAATGTTGAAAGAAATTGAGCATGCGCCAATGGATATGAAGTTTAATGAATTTCTAGGTACGTTTTGGTAAAAAAAATACATTTACGAAATGCTTCGAATATTACGGTAAGAGAAAACAACATAAAATAAACATAACATACGCTTCACGACTTGTGTATACACACACCCTTTTTTATTATGGCGGGTAGTCAGAGGCTTGAGTGCCCATCTCCAAAATTTCGAAGGTATGTTAGGTATGGGTCACTCGAAGCCCGCGTATCACCAAAAAATATTTTCCACTAAGGTAGTTTTAGTTTTTCGAATTTGCCTAATAGGACATTATGACAGTTAGATAGACGACGTATTGAAAACGAGTGACCTTAGAAGCATCTATAACCGCCGAGTGTGTATGAGGAGGTGTATGAGTGTCAATGAAGCGAAAGTGGTCTGTCAGGATCGGGACAGATGGGGATCTCTGATCTCTGCCTATCCCTCTACAGGGAATCTATGTATGTGGTTAAAACAATCAGTTATCGTATTAGCAAGCTTTGCGGTTAGAAGCAAAGATGTCCAATGTACAAACATTCAATGTTAAATTATTCTAAAATTAGAACTAGCAATTTCGAAGACTGCAAGACCTTGCGTTGACTTGACAATTTTCTGAAATATGACGTTTTGCCCACCAACCCATAATCCACTTTAACACCAACACATAAAGTTCATTTTCCAACCGCACCACCTGGACGCCATATTGGATTTAGTCAGCAAACAATTTTATACTTTATTGCCTTATTAAATAAGTCATTTTTCAAATGGACTCGAGAGATTAGTGACGTTTTAGTTCATTAAACAATTTTAAACCTTATACAGTTGTTTTAGAGTTGATTCTCGTGTGTTAGTGTATGGTGACTTAAGACTTTTTGCGTTGAAATCAGCCTCCATTGAAAGTGCATAAGCCAATGTCATTCGACGGTTTGAGATTGACGAGTTAGGTACAGAGTTGTGAATTGATTTTAGAAGTGGAAGCTCTAATATTTTGTGGTTTAAAAAAGAGTTTTAGAAATTAGTGATAGTGATAATATTAAATATGTATAAACATTAATGATCGTGCAAGTAATTTGGAAGTTATAGTTCAGGTAATTAATTTAATCAGTATTTTTATTTGCCAGAAAAATAAACTTATGTTTTATTAGAGTTCCCTAAACTAAATACGTATTTTTAGATATTAGCTATGATTTAATTCTCAAATTTTTATAAAATAAATTTCTATTTTATTTATCAAAATGTCATGATAATTATACCGTACTTTTGTAGCCTCTGTCACGTTAACTTAAATAAAAGAACACAACGTTCTAAATTTGAACATCTAAAAATATATACTGTAACTATGAACTAACGAGAACATGAAAAAAGTAATAAACATTATATGAAAAAGTCAAGAGAATACATCAAGTACTCTCCATGTATTAAAATGAATCATTAGTTTACGTAAGTATCTATGTAAATCTTGTATCTATATCTTGTATCTATGTAAAACCATGTCTCAACGTAATCTATGTAACATTGTCCTGTCTACTTTTACTAAACTCTACGTTTTGGTCGCGGCAGTTACCTGCGATGTTATAACGACTTATTATTACCCGAACCACCTGTGTACACATACATACGCTTCACGACCATTAGCTTTACGGGGTAGTCAGAATTTTGCAACGCCATATCCGTAAATGAGGTTTAGGTCACATACATACACATCACGCCTGATTCCCAGTAGAGGGGTAGGCAGAGATCACGGATCCCCATTTGTCCCGATCCTGACAGACCACTTTCGCTTCATTGATATTCATACATCTTCTCATGCACTCTCGGCGGTTATAGGTACACCGAACGTCACATTTTTTCACCTTCTATATAATTTTTAGTTTAGGTCACAACAGTAATCTAAAGCAACCAACCTACACTGAACCAGATTTTTTCTGATCCTAGCCAATTAATTGTATATACACCTCAGTATACACATTCGGCTGTTATAGGTACTTCTAACGTCACCTTATTTCGTGTTAATACCATCATAACCCCGGTAGTAAAATGTGTCCAAGGTTTTGTCCACTCTACTATATACAATAACTAGCGACCCGCTCTAGCTTCGCACTTCTGGCTATTTAATGGATGTCATTACACATATAAACCTTCCTCTTGAATCACTCTATCTATTAAAAAACCGCATCAAAATCCGTTGCGTAGTTTCAAAGATTTAAGCATACAAAGGGACATAGGGACAGAGAAAGCGACTTTGTAGTGATGTAGTGATAACATAGGATCCCTGTCAATCCTAGTCCGTCCTTTAACGACATCCGTGGCGCGATAAGTTATGCACCTGAACGCTAATCGTGAGGTCCCTGGTTCGATTCCCGGTGGAGGCAGAGTTAAGAACTAGGCTTTTCTTCTGCTTTCCAGTCTGGTTGTTGATTATATATGCTATAAGTATTTATCTATACATAATATGTATACATTTCTTAAATATACGTTGACTTGTACCCTTAACACAAGTCTTAAATGTACTTACCAAGGGGCTAGTTCAATTGGTGTAATAGTGTCCTAAACATTATTATTTAACAGGCCGAGAAGATCGGCAGCTAGTTAGCTTTAATTTAAGTCCCAACGTGCCGTGCACGGTTGAATCCGTGAGTTTTTATTACAATTAATCATCAATTTCATTGTCTCAGTATAATTATGAGAACGTAATACAATACTATTAGCATGCAAGGTTAGTGCTCAACAGAAAAACTGAATTCCTACCTATACTTAGTGCTTAGACACGTACCTAGGACATACGTATATATTCACGTCCTTTAATCCCTTTCAGGGTGGACAGAACCTCGGAGAATTTTGACTCCTAGGTCACTTTTAAGCATGAATATTGGGGTAGTGATGTCATAAATAAATATGAGTGAACTGGAAGGGCGGTTACGTAGGGGTCGGCCTAATCAGACATATCAGTATTATGTAGTAAATACAATATGTATTATATATGTATATGCATTATATGTATCAGTATTATACAGTCAGATAGACGCTATATTGAAAAAGGTGACGTTAGAAGTACCTATAACCGCCGAGTGTGTATGAGAGGATGTACGATTGTCAATGAAGCGAAAGTGGTCTGTCAGGATCGGGACAAATGGGGATCCGTGATCTACGCCTGCCCCTCTACAGGGAATCAGGCGTGATGTGTATGTATGTATGATGTCATATGGAACTTAGGTGACAGGTTGCTAACCCATCAAATAGATTGCATCTATCAGTAGTTTACCCAAACCCTTAGTCGCCTCCTACGACATGCTAGGAAGAAAGGTAGCTAGTTAACATTCTTTTTACGTCCCGTGCTAGATGGAAAACTTATGACATCCCCAATATTAAAACTAACAAGTTACCTAGCAGATATAATAATAATAATAATATTGAGACATTATTACACCAATTGAACTAGCCCCTTGGTAAGTTCATTAAAGACTTGTGTTAAGGGTACTATTCAACGTATATTTAAGAAATATATACATATTATATATAGATAAATACATATATAGCATATATAATTAACGACCAGACTGGAAAGCAGAAGAAAAGCGTAGTTCCTAACTCTGCCTCCACCGGGAATCTTTGGGACCTCACGATTAGCGTTCCGGCGGCTAACCGATCACGCCACGGAGGTCGTCAAAATAATATCATTGATAATCCAAGGTTCTATCTATCCCGAAAGGGAGTTAAGGAAGTGAATGTTTTTTGTACCTAATTAGGTTCAGAGTTCCTAGTGCCAATACAAGTCTAGATTTGAAGTCACTAACCCGTGGTCAAGTGTTGAACCCTGTTTAGTCCTAGGGTGTAACTTTTTGAATAATTTTGTCCTTTTGTTAGTTAGGCATTGTAGATTTATGCTAACTAGCTGTTTTATCTCTTATTTACTTAGATAAACGTAGTACCAATAAGAAATGATAGTTAGATGAAAGCCATATTGAAAAAAGAGGTGTTTGAGTGTCAATGAAGCGAAAGTGATCTGTCAGGATTGGGACAGATAGAGTTATGTGATCTCTGCCTACCCCTCAACAGTGAAGCGTGATGTTTATGTATGTAATAAAGTCCCCTGTTAATCAGGGATTTGTATTAAATGTGCATAACTGCCTTTTTTTGATGTATAACACAACGTGCGCTTCACGACTTGTGTACCTTTTTTATTGTGACGGTGTAGTCAGAGGCTTGAGTGCCCATCTCCGAAATTTCGAAGGCATGTTAAATATGTGTCACTTGACGAACGTTGTAACGTATTAAATTTAAACTATAATCTTTGATTTAGTCAGAACTGATGAAAGGGTTAATGAATTATATATCTAATATAGAAATGTCAATATAAATTAAAACTATTTTTTTCATACATATCACGACTTTAACCCTAAAAAGGTACCCAGACTTTAAACCTTAGTATAACCCGCCACACCCTGTGATCCTGTACCCGCATTGTGGCATTCCAGTGTTTATAGTCCATTGTGTAAGCACGCAGGACCTAAGCCCTATTTTTTACGAGACCTAACTCCGTATGCCCTAAGAAACTTAATCTAGTGCTTGCAACAAGTTTATTGCATCGGGAACCTATTAAGATCTGGATTGGTATTGCAATTACATACATAAGTAAACATATAAATAGGACACGCGTTCATGACTAACCCTTGCGGGGTAGTCAGAGGTTCAGGTGTCTATCTCCGTAATTGCGAAATGCGTCGAATACTACGGCGAGGGAAAAACGTGAGGAAACCTACCTGTTCCCCGAATAGGTAATAGTTGGTGCTTGTAAATGTCGACATGGCTGACCACCTGTCACATTGTGTACTGACTATCTGTCTACACGTGGGTTCGAGGTGGAAATTGAATTATTACATATAAATATACATTCATGTACTTAAATCCCTTTCAGGGTGGATAAAACCTTGTGTAAAGTCAGTCCACTGCTGGACGTAGGCCTCCCCAAGGTAACGCCACAAACCACGATCACTCGTGGCCCTCAGCCAGCCACTACTAGCGACCATTTTCAGGTCATCGGTCCATCTAGCAGGGGGCGTCCTACACTACGTTTACGACCGGTTGAACAGAACCTTGGAGACATGAAAACATCTCCTAGGTCACTTATTAGCAAGAATATTGGGGTTGTGATGTCATATGGAACATTGGTGGCCGGTTGCTAGCCTATCGCCCATAGATTCCATACAACCCTACTCCCTGAGTCCTTCGACATTCCGAGAAGAACGGCAGCTAGTTAGCATTCTTTTTATGTCTCAAACTATCATGGGATAAATATACATACAACAATTGATGATGCTCTTTCTTAATATGCATGACTATCGATCGCCACCTTGAACGGGTGACAAATCTCTTTCGCTTCACTCACACCCATTATACATTCCTTTACGTATAAGCATAAAGAGTGACGTATATAATAGAAATTACGATTAGCTTTAGCTTTTCAGGTTTAATAAGTTAGAGATGAATATGTAGGAAAATTTACTTTAAAATCATCGAAGGTAAAAATATTGGGTATAGTTAGTGTCTCAATGGTTAATCATTCAATTGCTTCTACGTATCGTTTGAAAAGTAGTAATCTACATACAAACACATCACACCTGATTCCCTGTAGAGGGGTAGGTAAAGATCACGGATCCCCATTTGTCCCGATCCTGAAATTTTCGCGTTATTGACACTCATAGACCTCTAACACACTCGGCGGTTGTAGATACTTCTAACGTCACCCTTTTTATTAGTAATCGGTACATCGTAATATGCTCCTTTGTTATGCATTAATAAATATTTCAAAGATACGTCACACTAACCTATAAAGCAATGAGTAAAGATCACAGAATAAGTAATAGTCTGTACTTGTAAATGGCGACTCGGTTTACCACCTATCATATTAAATGCTGACTATTTATCTAATGTACGGGTTCGAGGTGGCCATAGTTTACCAACACCATAGTTTCAGAGAGACATTTAAACCTCAGGCTACATCGCAGGGGTTAATCACTACATAGTATAAAACAAAGTCGCTTTCTCTGTCTCTATGTCCCTTTGTATGCTTAAATCTTTGAAACTACGCAACGGATTATGATGCGATTTTTTAATAGATAGAGTGATTCAAGTGGAAGGTTTATATATATAATAACATCTATTAAATAGTGGAGTAGGCTATATATTTTATACCCGTACGAAACCGGAGCGGGTCGCTAGTAGTTGATAATATTTATTTTATGGAGAGAGAGATTACAGATCCCGTAACCATGTATACAAATCATACATGTTTCCCAGATGTAGGCAGAGATTACGGAAGCCCATCTGTCCCGTCCTGACTAACCACTTTCGCTTCATTGACACTCATACACCTCTAACACACTCGGTGTTTATATGTACTTCTAACATCACCCTTTTTCAATATGGCGTCTATTTGAATGTCACATGTCTCATACGGTGAAAGAAAACATCGTGAGGAAACCTACCTGTTCGTCGAACAGGTAATAGTTAGTGCTTGTAAATGGCGACATGGATTACCACCTGTCATATTGAGTACTATTTGGATCACACGTGGGTTCGAGTTGTCCATAGGATTACTATCTTCGCAATTGCGGAGATGGAAACCTGAACTGACTACCCCGCAAGGGTTAATAGTCGTGAATGCGTTTGTTTTTTGTTTATGTCTCATAAGTATATATAATCGTAAACAAACAACAAAATAAGTATTTGTGAAACCCATCTCATAACATATTACTTTCGAAGTTGACTTTCGCAATACGCTTTTCCATTAGGCTCCGAACAATAAACGCACTTGTGACTTTTACTTCTGTTTGCTAGGTGCTGACAACCACAATGCAATAATACTATTGTTATTTAGATGGCTAAGCCACCTTTATTGCTGAAAAGACGTTTGGTGTAGTTATAGCCGCTGAGTGTGAATGAGGAGATGTATAGATGTAAAAGAAACGGAAGTGGTTTGTCAGGATTGAAAGATTGGGGATACATGTTCTCTGCCTACCTATTTGTAGGGACATAGGCGTGATGTGTATGGAAGCATTTAGTTTTCTACTTAAATTTGAATTTAAGAATGGAAATGAGAAACATTTAAATTTAATATATCTTTTTGATTTAAGTTTATCAAATACTTTAATACGTTGCTAAATAGCTGCCTTCGGGAAGAAGGCATGCAACAATCTTACTTAGAAATAGTGTTTGGATATACTTAGGAATAGGCTATTCAATAATCCCTCGTAGACATTAAAAAATATATTTATAGATGAGATATACTATTATCGAGATTCTATCCACTCTGAAAGAGATTAAAGGATGTAAATGTCTGTATATAAAATATACATACTTGGAAATATCACAACTAAGCTTTTGCTACTAAAAGCATTAATATTAATATTTTTAGAAAGATTTCGTATAAATGAATCTTATCTAATCGAAGTTTTCATTCGTATTTCAGAAGCCGCCCAAAGATGTTTCCCAAGATGAAAATTGGGACTGGGATGTGTCTAACATCGAGAAAAATAGTGAAGCTGATTACAAGAAGCAGATTGAGCGACTACAACATGAAATATCCACCTTAAAACTTAGTGCTAATCAAGAGGAAGTAGAAAAACTGAAAGACGAAAATAAGGTCTTAACAGAAAATCTAGAAGATCTAGACAATCAACACCAGTTAGCCATGGAAAGGTTGTTAGGATTGAAGAAGGAACTGCAGAAGAACTTCGAAGTGTTAAAGACTGAACACGAAGAGTTAAAGCAGAGTATTGAATCGTACAAAGAAGAAATAGCAAGTCTACAAAGGAAGATAGAAGAAAAAGATGCACTGATTGAAAAAGCAGCAACCGATTTTGAAACTATGAGTCATAAGTACCAGAATCTGGAAAGGATTCATAGTATTTTAAGGGAGAATGCTGAGAAATTCCAGGAAGAAAACCAGGAGTTACACGAAGATGTATTTAAACTGCAAGAACAGGTGACTCAATTGGAACACGACTTAGAAATCAAAGTCAAGGAAAGTGAACTGTCGAACACGGTACCAAAAGACGTGTTTGAAGACGCAATGAAACAACTAAACGACTTAAAGAACAAGAAAGTCCCAGACCAAATACATATGGATGAAATAAACATTGACGATAACGCCAAAAGTGTAATAGAAAACCTTAAAAGAGAGATCAACGACCTAAGGCATCAGTTATCGCAAAAAACAACGGACGCAGAAACCCTAATCAAACCGGAAAAGATCATTAAGTTGTACAATAAGTATGTAAATTTCGAACTTCCCGTCGACTACGTCGGGGAAATTCCGTCCGCGAGCGATAACATTGTCACTTTCAAGCTAGAAAACGCTTTTAAAACTCTGAACTCGTTTAAAAAGGATATCGATAAACTGGAACAGAGTATCACTCAGAAAAATCAGGAAATAAGCAGTTTGCAAACTCAAATAGACGATCTTACGACGGAGAATGATTTCCTTACTGCAGATCTTCAGCATTATGAGAAAGAAGTCATTGAGACCAAGAAGAATAATGACTTTCTCTTAGCTGAGATAACGGCTCTGAAAAACACGTCTAAACTTGAATCTATAAGCGAAAGTCATGAAGATAATCTAGTTAAACTAGAAACTGAGTTAGAAGACTGTAACAGAATGAATAAGACTTTTGAATCCGAAGTAAAGAGGATTGAAAAGGAATTAACAGAGGTGAGAGCAGAAAAGAGTTCTTTGCGAAAAGATTTAAGTGACCTAAAAGAGAAGTACGTGCTTATGATGAAAGAACTTGAAATGTGTAAAGTACAGACAGATGCTGTGAAGGAATTGGAAGATAATGTAAATGAAGAGAGCTGTGGAAAGGTCCAGAAACTAACAGATGAAGTGGATGAATTGAAAAAGAGATTATTAACAGCCAATGCAAAGAACGAAACTCTGTCAATTGACGTCCATATAGTAGAAAATGATAAAGTTCTCCTAACTCAAAAAGTTGACGATTTAAGTCGCAGTCTAGATGAAGTGTCAAAGAGTAAAAAGGAGTTGGAAACAGAAAAGATAGTTTTAGAAAGGAAACTGCATGATAAACAAAGTCATTTTGAAGAAATCACAAAGCAAAAGGATTGTATGAAGGACGAAAATGATGGCTTGAAAAATAAATTAAGTTCTCTAGAGAAACAAACTCAAGATAGTATAGCCTATGAGCAGATCAATCAGCAGAAAGATGAAAAAGAAGCTCTAACAGCATTCCTTGATAAACTGAAATCGGAAAACGAAACACTAAGATCTGAAATAGAAAATCATGTACTCAAAATCAGCTCACTAGAAAATACAATTAAGGAAATGAATACTAACCTAGAAGCTCTGCATCTAGATAAACAGAATCTTCTACAAGAAAAGATTAAACTAGAAGGTCAATTGTTAACAACCGATGACAAGATATTGAAATTTGAGGAAAGCTTCGATGAAATTTTGACTCAAATAGGTGAAAAAGATGCTATAATTGATAACTTGAACGCTACAATAATCACCGATAAAAGTACGATAGAAGATTTTCAAAAGAGGCATAAGGACTTAGAAAACGGTTTAGTAGTGAAAGATCAAGAAATAGAGAATTTGAAAATAAGACTAGATGAAAACCAACAAAAGTCTGAAATAAATAATCTAGAAGTTGTATTAAATGAAAAAACAAATCTAGAAAAAGAATTCAAATCTATACGAGAATCACTTGTAAGTAAAGAACAGATTATAAATGAATTACAAAATAAACATGTCCTTTTAGAATCAACATGTAAGCAGTACAAAATTGATTTAGAAAATAAAGAAAAAGCAATTAATGAACTTAAACTCACCATAGAAGACTTAAACAGTAGATTAGCGGTACAAACTAACTCTGCTGTAGAACCTATAAATGAAAATATAACTGAAAATGTACAAGAACTTAAACATAAGTTAGAAATGACAACCAGAGACTTAAATGACACGAGATCTAAGTTAGAAAACTTGGAAAAAACATGCAAAGAATACGAAACACATATTGAAACACTCGTACGAGAAAAGAATGACTTGATACAACTAGTCAATCTAAAACATAATGAAAGTGTACAGTACCACGCCGAAATTCAAAGATTAAACACCGTTTTACTAGATCAAGTTAACGTGTACAAGAAACTGGCAGATGAAAAAGATAGTCTGGTTCAGAATATAAATAAATCTTGTGAGAATTGTGAAAAGTTAATGGTTACGTTAAAGGAAAAGGATGTTATAATAACTAGGTTGAATGAAAGTTCGAATGATATTGATGGGTTAAAGGCTAACTTGGCGAGGCTTACGCAAAGAGTTGAAGATCTTACGACAGAAAATGCACAGGTAATCATTTTTTACATAAATAATAAACTATCGTATTCTTATGCCATAAGTAACTAAATCTTTGTGATAGTTACCTAATCGTAATTTCAGGTCTCTTGTAACCCGACAGTCAGCAACTAATGTTAGTGGTACCTAAAAACAGCGTAATAATATCAATCAATTCAAAGAAATGTCTTTGTGTATTTTACTAAAAGAACTGTTACAAATTAAAACTAACTAATCTTATTGAGCCGATGCGCAACTAAATTAAAACTTAACTGATACCCCTCTGCATGTCGTAACCTTAAATTAAAGGTTTCCCTTATCGTTACAAACAGAATCATACATTACCCCATTTACACCACCACAAACCATGTTTGTCCCTAATAGCGTTATTTGACACTCCCTTGACAGCTGTCAGAAAGAGACGTCTCCTCATCGCGTGAGCTGGACAGGCTTCGTCAGCACCTAATGGAGATGGAAGACTCCCACACGCAAGAGTTGATGAATAGTGAAAGGAGACTGAGCGAATGCCAAGCCAGGCTGCAGCAGATAGAGGAGAGAGCGAGGCAGACCAGCACCGTTTATACTAGTAACAGGTATCAGAGAATAGTCATATAGATTATAGATGTTATTTTTTATAGCTTTAGAAGATGAGGAGCCTTCGTTTTATAAAGAACTTCATATTAGTGGTAATTTGTCACATTGAAAGCAATCCTATTGGGTACTTATTATCCGTCTGACTTGAAAGGGAGTACATCTTGATGGTTATATATGAAACAACAGCGACCTCTCACAGTATGTAATTAAACTATGTCATTGGAAGTAATATCCGTATTAAGGCCCTTGCACTAATTAAAACGCCTTACGTGCTTGTCACCAGTATATTTGTGTCTAGTCTCCAATAATATATAATTTGACGATCTCCGTGGCGCGATCGGTTAGCTACCTGCTAATCGTGAGGTCACAAAGAATCCCAATAGACACAGACTTAAGAACTACGCTTTTCTTCCGCTTAACAATGAATGTTACCCAAGAAGACGTGTATCCTAAAGGTTTTGTTTACCGTGAATAACAGATGTGAATGTAAAACTTTGGAAATATATTGAAGGTAACCAAATACATTTCTATATATCATTACCACTTTCTTCCTCTCTTCTTTGTATAGTTTTATTTGATGGTGTATTGTTTGTTCTGTTTAATCTTAGCAATTAAAAATGGAAGAGCGGAGCTCCCTAACACAGGAAGTACCCTTCTTAAATGGGGGCTCTGATACTTGTTACAGTTATAGATTAAGTTTTAGAAACTGAATAAAGAAATTTGTATTTGTATTTTTTGTATTTCAGTATTCGAGCGAACCAGGAAGTAGAAACGCTTCGCAACCAAGTCAAACTCCTGGAGAAGCAGCGAGAAGAACTCGACGTGAAGTTCAGTGAAGCGGAAGATGAGAGACAGAGGAGTGAAGCGGCCTTGGCTAACCTGCAGTTGGTGCTGGAACAGTTCCAACAAGGTTTGTTTAAAATATATGTATGTACAATGCGTTCATTGAGTGAATACGCGCTTGTAGTAGATGAATGTGTCAAAATAACGTCACAATAATAATAACAATATTTAGGACACTGTTACACAAATTGAACTAGTCCCTTGCTAAGTAGATTTAAGACTTGTGTTAAGGGTACTAGTCAACGTATATTTAAGAAATATATAGTAATTATATATAGATAAATACATATATAGCGAATATAATCAAAGACCAGACCGGAAAGCAGAAGAACAGCGTAGTTCTTAACTCTGCCTCCACCGGGATCTTTGGGACCTCACGATTAGCGTTCAGGTGTCTAACCGATCGCGCCACGGAGGTCGTCAAATAAGAATCAGTAGCCACAACAAAAATATTAATTATTAACGTAGAATATTACAATATGTTTAATCGTTATGAAATTGTATAATTTTATATCTTTCAGTGTAGTTTTGTATATTTTTCTTACTGATATTTTCAACGATGGTTGACCAGTTTTTCTTTTCATCCTCGAAATACTTATATACTTTTAACCACAATTTCCCTAGTGCTAATAAAAAAAAAGGATATTAGGTATAACTTTCTATGTCTTTATGCGTAATTATATTATTATGAAATTCTCTTCTATGAAATTCCAGACAAAGAACGCGACGTCGAAGCGGCGACGGTTAAACTGCACAACAAAATGGCGGATCTGCAAAAACAAAATGGCGCCCTTCAGGATGAAATTAAGGCTTTAAATGCGAAGCTAGAAGAGTCTTTGGCAGGTCTTAAAGCTGCTTCCAGACTAGGAGAACAGCTTGAGACTAAGTCTGCCCAAATTGCCGAGTTGAAGGAACAAGGTATGTTTGTGTGATAGAAATGATATTACTGTAATATAGATAGAGTAATAGAAAGTTGTAAAGTTTGTAGCTAAAGTAGGTAATACTCATGCATATATATAGTGATCAGCAAATAGATGTAGCTAAAAATTATGGTACATGCTATATATCAAGAATATTACTGCATATTATTATTTTTTGTTTCATATTGTAAAGCTGTACTTATTAATGTTGTAAAGTGGCTTATAATGATGTTTAATGTAATATAACACAAAAAATAATTGTGATAATCCTAAATTTCTTGTAATTGCATATTTGATACTACTCGAGCGCTTGCTGTCTGAATCCGTCTTTATGTATAATTATTGAGTGAGCATGTATGTATTATTCATGAATGTTAAAAAGAGACATCTATGATCCAACATAGGTACTGTTTTGTATCTGTAGTAGTTTGTAGAAATAGCAACCCTGTGTTAGTAGAGACAAGAGCGTTAGTACCTTGAAGGCTGTAAACTAAATATCAGCTGGTAATTCTGGGTATTGTGAAGCCCAGAGTACTTGTTGGTATTCAGCTTTACGGCTGCTAAGCAACTGCCACCTTAAAGCAAAGACGTAAGTTTGTGATTCCATTGTACGTTTGTGTCGCTTGTGACGTTTTTGTTTTGATGTGTCTGTTTTGTGACTGTTTTATTGCGCACATACGTTTCATGATTAACCCTTTCAGGGTAGTCAGAAGTTAGAGTTATGACCTTATATGTTAAGATCTTTGTTCACTCAAAGCTCACGTCTCACTAGAATATTGCAATTATAAAACCCTAGATCTATACTCAAGTAATTGACATTTCATTAGTGTTGAAAAAGTTCCAAATCTGACCATTAGATGGCGTTAAATATCTTATACATTCTTCTCCAAAATTAATTACCATTCTTTTTATATTTTCACGCATGTCATACAAATAACAAATTACAGGTAAGACGTTCGTAATCGTTGCATCCACAGCTTGTCAGCCGCAACCTAATCTCATTTGGTAACTGTGAGACTTTGCAACGGTGCCACCGCGCTGTCAGTGTCAGTTGTCAAAGTGACAGCTGTCAGGGTGACAGTGCTAAGCGCCTCTCAGATTACCACATGGGGTTTGATTGAGGACTGGCCTACACGTCGTGTTGTCTGCAACCACTTGTTTGTTTTATTGCACTTATTTTGTTTGTTGATGTTTCTTAAGGTTTTTCTGATGTTTATAGTTTGTTTAAAAATGTTTAAGTATCAGAAAAACTGAGTGTTTGATGTATTGATGTTTTAAAGAAGGTTTTTATACAGGTACGGATTACAATTACTAACAAGTATTAACAGAGTCAAGTGTATGTAATTATAGCATGACACGTTTTACTTTGCTTGTCGTTATTTAGCAACGTTTTGAAATTTGTTTTCAGATCAGTTTGATATAAAAACCTTTTTTGAAATTAGATTGTAAGCTGCATTAATTAATCTAAACATCATTTTTTGATTTATAAATGTTAAACTGTGGAAGAAAAATAAAATTTGATAATATTAAATAGGCATTTCAATTATGATTAAACTGGACAATTTTTTTTCTGAAATCTTGAATAATACTCGTTAGTTACCAAGTTAATCACTTAATAAGTTTTCAATAATTATTAGTTTTCTTCTACAACTGACCATTCTACTGATAGATTATTGTGATTTTATTTTGTGTAACCGTTCACAGTCATTTTACCCATGACATACAATTTATACTTTCATTCTTCACCAAGAAATCTAGAAGAATAAATACGCTTATAAAATTTACATTGTAAGCTAATACATTGTTTATTAAATTCAGTGTTAACTCATTTTTTTTATAATCTTTATTAGCATTTATCTTTCGAATAAGACGGCTAAAGTACAAACTGATGCTATGGCATTTGCACTTTTTGTTATTCCGTCGCCATGGTTATATTAATTTATGTTTTTCTAAGAAAAGCCTTAACCCTAACTTACAGTTTTAAGCTTATTCACACAAAATTCTAACCTTATTTTCAAATGACTAAACGATCTAAAGCACGTTATCCATGCCTGTTTGTTTATTAAAAAAGCCTTTTAGCTGCATCCCGAAGCGAATAGCTGAGAAATCCGCCATTCAGTCTCTGAGTATTACTTCAGGTACTGGTTACGTTTCAAATGAGGTATTGGCTGAATAGTCCGACCCTGTGCTTTTAAACGTCAATTTGACACATGTCAGATTTGACACGTCAGTCATAAGATGAGTTGACGTGGTTCTTAGATCGAATTCTTGCTTACTATAAGATTAAAACGCAAGCAAGTCTAATATTACTTAAAAACGTCATATGTCAAAAACTTTGTGACAGCATCTGTCAAATTGAGCTTGACGTGTTTTCCTGTCAGATTTTGTTATTTAAAAGTGAGGTAAAGACGATGTTAGCTAGTCCTCATGATACCGGCGCCTGAATAATACTTTGAGGTTGTATGAGCACTTTCTTCGATTGCCTGATACTTGAAGATTGTGTTGAATGTTGCATGGTAAGATTAGATTAGCGATTTTATTGTTTGTATAGCTATTGATTTAGTGTTTTGTTTACTTATATACCACATACATATTTCAATCAATCAATCAATCAGCCTATGACAGTCCACTGCTGGACGTAGGCCTCCCCAAGGTAACGCCACAAAACACGATCACTCGGGGCCCTCAGCCAACCACTACCAGCGACCTTTTTCACTACTCTACATATTTAGTTTCAGTTAATTAAGAATATACATACATAGATACACGCTTTGACATCCAATCTTGATCAATGGAAACCTAAAAATTACTATGAGTATCTCCATTACACATATCTTATGATGATATTTTCATTTCTCCATACATCCTTACATATATACGTTCTTATAGGTATTTCTGACGTAATTGGACCTATCATTATTAAAGTTCTTTTATTGTACTATTCTATATTGTAGAAAATCAGGCGTGACTTTTACATATTATATCTATTTACGTAAAAAAGACATTATACTTTTTAATAATTAATCAATTCATAATTTACCGCCATCTAGTGAAAGCGCTCCAGACTAAGTCGCAAGCGGCCGAAGAGAGGTACTACAACGCGGTGTCGAATCAACAGGATAAAGTAGATAAAAACTTAGTGAAGAACCTCGTTATCAACTACGTACAGACTCAGGGACAGACAAGTCTTAATAGGTGAGTAGCTAAAACCTAAAATTCATTTGACGACCTCCGTGGCGCGATCGGTTAACCACTTGAACGCTAATCGTGAGGTCCCAAAGATTCCCGGTGGAGGTACAGTTAAGAACTACGATTTTCTGCTGCTTTCCAGCCTGGTTATTGATTATATGTATATATCTATCTATAATAAGTATATATTTATTTAAATATACGTTGACTAGTACCCTTAACATAAGTCTTAAATGAACTTACCAAAGGGCTAGTTCAATTGGTGTAATAGTGTCCCAATATTATTATAATTATTATACATATGCAACATGACTGTAAACCCTTTTGGGTTAGGAATATTTAGGTGGCAACTAGAACGAAATATGTGAATATTTAAACGGTTCATCATATTCATACAAATACATTGACGACCCTAAATCCCATTTGGAATGAAATTTTTCTTCACTTTGATATGATAAGTCCACCTAGATCACTTCTTAGCATAAATATTGGGGATATGTCATATGGATCATTGGTGACATATTACTAGACTTTCGTTCAATAGATACCGTTTACCTCTAGTTCTTTAGTGGCCTCCTACGACGTGCCAGGAAGAACGGCAGTTAGTTAGCATTCTTTTTATGCCCCAGACCAAAACGGGATACTACTAATACTATATTGAAAAAAGGTGACGTTAGGAGTACCTATAACCGCCGAGAGTGTATGAGAGGATGTATGAATGTCAATGAAGCGAAAGTGGTCTGTCAGGATCGGGACAAATGGGGATCCGTGATCTCTGCCTACCCCTCTACAGGGAATCAGGCGTGATACGTATGTATGTATGTATGTACCAGTACTTCTTTTGTAATGTAACCTTTATCGTCTATTTACAATGAAATAAATATTGTTCTTTATAAATATATTTCAGAACACAAGTGCTAAGGATCCTGTCAACAGTTTTAGACTTCAACCAGAAAGAGTGCGAGAGACTGGGACTGGTCAAGTCTGCGACCAGCCCCGACAGTTTAGCACAGGAGTTTGTCAAGTGAGTATATATACGTACCTAACTACATACATACATACATACGCTTCACGACTTGTGTATACACACTCCCTTTTTTATTATGGCAGGGTAGTCAGAGGCTTGAATGCCCATCTCCGAAATTTCGAAGGCATGTTAGGTATGGGTCACTCGAAGCCCGCGTTTCACTAGATAGACAGCACCCAACGTGATAGGTAGTGAACCCTATCGCCGTATATAGGCACTGATTATTACCTATCCTGAGGGATAGCCAGGTTTCCACACGATGTTTTTCCTCACCGTTAGCGACTGTAAATTATACGTACCTAACTCTTATGGTAATAGGTTCTTACAGGGATACCATCACCCTTGTACGAAACATTACCAGTTATAAAACATAATTTGATTCGACGAAATGTGGAACACAAATATTGGTTTGAAGAAAAGGAATAAAAAAGACGATCCTTGCAGGTTAGTCAGAGGTTAAGAATCGAAACCTCGTATTGACCATATAGTCAGTATCGTATTTAACAGCTTTTAAACCGAAATTTACAAGGACTATTTGAGAAATAGGCCCACGATGTTTCGCGCATGTAATCAACAATAAATGGTTATTTGCAAAAACCACCTATCCAGACTTTTTCCCCTACGTCTTACACACCCATACATTCACGTCCTTTAATCCCTTTCGGGGTGGACAGAACCCTTCGAATATAATATCTCCTAGGTAACTTTTCAGCATGAATATTGGGGTTGTGATGTCTTATGGAACAATCGCCCAACAGATACTATTGGCTTAGTTCCTTAGTCGCCTCCTACGACGTACCGGGAAGAACGGCAGCTAGTTAGCATTCTTTTTACGTTCCAGTCTTTCACGATATATTTAGTACGCAAAACGAAACGCATTCACGACAATTAACCCTTGCGGGGTAGTCAGAGGTTCAGGTTTCCATCTCCGCAATTGCGAAGGTAGTAATTCTATGGACACCTCGAACCCTCGAATACCACCACCACCAAACCACCAATATTGTTTGTCACCAAACGTAACATACCCAGCTGAGTTAGAACCTTTTTGCTGCGACAATAACATGCACAAGCTATACCCCCTAGTTTGTAAGTTTGATTTGTAAAATATTTGTATTGTGTATGTTTTTGTGGCTGTAAATAAATGCTTTATTATTATTATAATATATATAGTAATGATTATATATTATATATTTATTTGCAGGTTTCTAGAAAAGGAGTCGAGACCAGCACATCCAGCTCCCATGATGACTATTCCAACACCCAGTAGAACCTCCACACCCGTTTCTAGGAAGAATTCAGGATTGGGTGGGTAAATCACTACATAGTATAAAACAAAGTCGCTTTCCCTGTCCCTATGTCCCTTTGTATGCTTAAATCGTTGAAACTACGCGACGGATTTTGATGCGGTTTTTTTTAATTGATAGAGTGATTCAAGAGGAAGGTTTATATGTATAATAACATCCATTAAATAGTGGAGTAGGCTATATATTTTATACCCGTGCGAAGCCGGAGCGGGTCGCTAGTATAATAAAAAGCTTTTAATTACAACCTCAAAAAACATACAGAATACAAAACGTTTACAATAAAAAACATACAAACTAGAGGGTATAACTTGTGCATGTTATTGTCGCAGCAAAAGGGTTCTAACTCAGCTGGGTATGTTGCATCTGGTGGTAAACGCAACGCTGGTTTATGTCAGAACCACTGAATATACGATTAAAAATAGTGTGATAAGGGAAGGTTGCGGTTTGAAAGAAGATGTAATGACGAAGATTGAAAAGGGCATGTTCAGTTTGGACATGTGCGGATGAATGATAGTAGATTGATATAAGGAATATGTGATGTATGTGGGTGATTGAATAATGATGAAGTGGTATTTTCTGTATTAAAATGGCGACATGGCTTACCCTCTGTTACATTGAGTACTGACTACCAACACGTGGGTACGAAGTGGCCATAGGATTACTACCTCCACGATTGCAGAGATGGAAACCTGAATCTCTGACTATCCCGCAAGGGTTAATGGTCGCGAACGCGTTTCTCTTTTTTAATTTGTAGAAAATAATATAATATCGTTTAATATATTGGAAGAAATGGAAGCTTGTATCTTGTTTATTGCGATAAAAACTGCATATATATATACTAGCGACCCGCTCCGGCTTCGCACGGGTATAAAATACATAGCCTACTCCACTATTTAATGGATGTTATTATACATATAAACCTTCCTCTTGAATCACTCTATCTATAAAAAAACCGCATCAAAATCCGTTGCGTAGTTTCAAAGATTTAAGCATACAAAGGGACATAGGGACAGAGAAAGCGACTTTGTTTTATACAAAGTGATATATATGATACAATTTATCTTATTTACTAACGAGTATATCCCACCAGGTCCTCAACCGCACGAGCTAGGCCACCAGCGGACCTCATCCAGCGGTTCCAGCAACCTGCTGCTGCAGAATCTGGAGCACGTGGAAACCTCGTCACAGGTGTCCACAGACAGCGTGGAGAACGCTACCAGGATATCAATCGGTGAGTGATATTCTCAAGGAAATGAAAATCTTTTTATTCAACATATGAATCATAAAATCACTTATTGAAAGTCAAAAAAAACATTTATAAAAAAATATGCGATTAGCATAAACTAATTCTTAAAATAAATCAAATTAGATTAATATTCATAAGTTCGCGTTTCTAGATAGACAGTGTGTATACACAAGTCGTGAAGCGTATGTATGTTATTATTTACTAGAATATGGAATATAATACGTAGTGAAGAACAGAAGAGCAATGAAATGAAATGAAATGAAATGAAATGAAATGAAATGAAATTCTTTTTATTCAATATCAGGATCATAAAATCACTTATTGAAGGTCAAAAAAAAAAAAAAACATTTCCATCGGAAAAGTTGTCATTACAGTTAATCAATTGAAATAAAAATATTAAATAAATCTAATTAAACTAATGGCATTTCGTAAAGCAAAATCCTGCAGAGAAGAAATGCCAAGAAACTCTGCAGACATGTTTCAATACAATACAACTTAATTAAATAATCCATCAGAATGAGACTGCAGCCTGACTAGCAACCAACGAATATTATGAGCAACATATTAAAGGTGTCCCAATAAGAACATGCATCGTGAGGCTGCAATCACACCAAGATGAAACGTCACATAACATCATTTAGATAATCTTTCACTTTGTAGTAGCCCTTCTCGATCAACGTCGCTTTAGTGCAAACTTTGAATTTGTCTAGAGGTAAGGACTTTATAGACTCTGGAAGTTTGTTATACATTTTTATGCCCAGGCCCATAAACGAATTGTTTGTTCTTTTTAGTCTCGAGCCACTATAATACAATTTGTTTTTATTGCGTGTGTTACAATTATGCATGTCTCTTACAAGCCTGTAATCATTAATATTTTTTTTAACATAGACTAAGTTATCATATATATATTGAGAAGCCACAGTGAGTATATTTATTGTCTTAAACACATCTCTTAAAGATTCACGAGGGCCCATACGGTAGATCGAGCGAATGGCTCTCTTCTGCAGCACAAATACTGAATTAATATCAGCAGAATTGCCCCACAAAAGAAGCCCGTATGACATGACGCTATGGAAATAACTAAAATAAACAAGTCTCGCGGTATTCACGTCAGTCAAGTGTCTTATTTTCCTAACCGCGTAGGCTGCAGAACTTAGCCTTTTCGCCAGACCACCGATGTGCTCACTAAACTGTAATTTTGAGTCCATTGTGACCCCCAAGAAGGTAGTGGACCCCGCAATATCTAAAGCCACATTATTAATTACGATGCTAGTAGTTGAGCTCCTAACATTTGGCAAAGTAAACCGTACACATTTTGTCTTATTACAATTAAAAGCAAGATTGTTTATTCTAAACCATTGTTCCACCTCTGAAATCACATTACATATCCTTTCTGTTTCGTCTTTTCCTCTGTTAACTTTAAACAATATAGAAGTGTCATCCGCAAACAACACCATGTGGCAACGGCCCTGACTTAAATAAGGTAAGTCATTTATATAAACTAAGAAAAGGAAGGGCCCAAGAATGGAACCCTGCGGAACACCCATAGCAGCCGAGCTGCCGCTCGATCTAGCTCCGCCGAATTCAACACTCTGGATCCTTCCCCCCAGGTAACATGCAATTAGATCCAGTGCCCTATCACCTATACCGTAATGCTTAAGCTTCATGATCAGAGTTTTGTGGTCCACGCAATCGAACGCCTTAGAAAGATCGCAAAAGACACCCAGAGTATCCTTTGCCTCCTCCCAAGACTCAAATATATATTTCATAAGATCAACCCCAGCATCTGTTGTTGATCGACCCTTTGTAAAACCAAACTGTTGCTTATTAAAAATATTATAACGGTTAAAATGTACTAGCAATTGATTTAGAATAAGTTTCTCAAATATTTTGCTAAAAGCTGGTAGTATTGAGATAGGACGATAGTTAGCAGGGTCAGTGGTACTACCAGATTTAAATAATGGAATGATTTTACCGTATTTCATCTGATCAGGAAACTCTCCGCATTTAACACATTGATTAAATATAATGTTCAACTCAGGTGCAACTAAATCTACAATGGTTGAATAAACCTTTACTGAATGGCCCCACAGATCAGATGTTTTCTTTTTCTGGAGTGATTTAAAACATTTGATGACATCTATAGTACTGATTTCTCTGAAACTAAAAACACCGTCAAATTTCGGCACATTCCTTTCTAATATATATGTAGCACTCTCTGAACAAGCATTTAGTGGCTTAGTTATAGAGACAGGAATATTAGAGAAAAAATCCTGAAACACACTTGAGATCTGCTGATGGTCTGTGATTACATTTTTACCAACTATAAGTTTTGGTTCATGAACGTGAGAGACATCTTTACCACTTTCAAGTTTAATTGTGTTCCAGGTTTCCTTCACTACATTAGTGGCATTTTTTATTTTATTCTGTATGTACAATTTTTTGGCCTGAGCACAAACTTTTTTAAAGACCTTAGAATAACTTCTTATATAGTTTTGAAAATCTGGGCAATAATTAACAGATTTTTCTTTATATAGTTCATATAATCGCTGTCTACTAATTTTTATACCTCTAGTTGCCCAATCACAGAAAGATCTTTTACTGGTTATTTTAAAACTCTTTGTTTTAAAAATTTTTTTATATTCAATGTCAATAATTTTGAAAAATGAGCTATACATATTATTTGGAGTATCGGTTTCTAATTGTATAGGGAAACGCCTTAAAACGTTTTCCCTGAAATTAACTAAGCGAGCCCCCGTCACAGGAATGCAAGTAACATTCCTAGGCTGGACTTTTCGGTGACACCTAAACTTAATCATCTGACCATGGTGGTCAGAGCTAATGTCCGTAACAAGTTCTGTATGTGACAAACTAAAATCGCTAAATATATTGTCAATACAAGTAGAGGAGGTGCTTGTGATTCTAGTTGGTTGATCAAAATTATGTCTCAAATTGTAACTTAAAAATAAAGTTAGAAAATTTATACAAACCGTAGTGTCCTCAAGTATATTAACATTGAAGTCACCACACACTATCAGGCGCTTACATTTCTGAAGTAGCCTAAGCAGCACTTCCTCCATACATTTTTCAAAGTCTAAATAGTTTGAATTGGGCGGTCTGTAAACACACAAAATTATAACATCCTCCATCTCTATACATGACAATTCTATTACTCGCTCAATAGAGAAACAAACAATATCTTTCCGTTCCTTAAATTTAATATCATTATGAACCAATATTAGGGAGCCCCCACGAATTGCACTGTTCCTACAATATGAACTTGCAACCTTGTGGGCTCTAAAACCAAACATTAATTGATAGGACCTCGCCCAATGCTCCGTCACACAAAATATTCCTACCCCGCAAGAAACCAAAAAAAGCTCGACTTCTAATTCTTTACCTAATAAACCTTGTATGTTCTGATGCACTAAAGTGACGTCAGGCGCTACTACCAACTTATTTAATTTGCCAGAGTCTATCTCTTTTGTCTGCTTTATTAATTTAAATTAAAATTATTCCCTGGAACTTTTTCTAGGGAAAAGTCATTACCCAATTGGGTATTCTGGCCAATAGGGGCCTGGTCAGAAACCAAAACTTTGGTTAGTCTACATAAAGAATAATGTAGCGATGTTGCTACCTGTCTCTTACAGCTATTAAACAAAAAGTATAAATTATTTTTTAATTTCATTTGATTCTTAATAATACAATTAATGTCAACATAGTCTAAATTACCACTATGCATACACATAGTATGCAAGCAGCAATTCAGCCCATGCCTCGCCCTATTTTCTTCAGCTGACAACGATGAGGAGTAAGGCAAAGTGCATAAAACTAATTTATTTTTAAGTTTTGACATCAAATTATCAAATAAACGAACTAATTTCAGTTTATTAAGTTTTCCGCGCCTACCACATAAAATTATTATGGTTTTATTCCAATCACTTTTGTTCTTACATATATTATCTATAAGTTGAGCTAAAGATGCTCCTGGGTAGCAACAGTTCTGTATTGGCCCATCCATAATGGCCCCTAGGTACCTTCCTACATTTCTACCTATCTCATCGCAATAGATTACCTTGCCTCCCTGTCCACTAAGACTGACATTCTCACACCTAGCCACCTCTGCGACTGAGCAGTCCACAAGTGTTTCTGCCACAGGCTCGACACAAACATACCCTTTCGCATCACACAAGTGGCCGCCGCACATACATCCATCTTTAACTAGATTGTTAAAAGCATCAACGTTAGATGCACTCAATGATAGGAGTTTGTCCATTGCCTGGATATGTTCCCCTATCTCAGTTTGGGCCATTTCATATTTATACCTTATAGATGCAAGTGAGTCTTGTAACTCATCTATTTTATTATTTAAAAGTTTACATTGTGATTTATAATCAGTTATGGCACTAATATAGTTAATATTTCTATACTGTTTCTTAATGTTAACCCTTTTTATTCTTCTTAGTTTAACTGAAGTCTTCTTAATCACTTTGTTAATTTGTTTGTACTTTTTTATTATATTTTTAGATATATGATTTTTAGGGTAGTTGTTTCTGCTATTATTTGTTCCTAACACTAACTGTTGATACTGTATATCATTATAAAGCTTTACTTGATCCTCATTATTTGCCTCAAGAGATAGTATGCGCTTGTGTGCATTCCTCAGATCTAATTCTAGTTTGGCAATATGTCTCAGCGCACACTCATATTCATCCCCAAAGTATGCAGCGGAGTCTTGAATCTTTTGCAACCTATCCTTCTCATTCATGATAACTTCCATCTCTCGATGGATCCCAGCCATCTCAGCCTTCAATTTTCCATGGCCACTAATTAATTCGATAATCTCTTTCTCACTATCATCTCTCTCTAGCAATAATTTTTCATTCAAGACCTTACTTTCTTTTAGTTCATTCAGTGTCAGCCTTAGTTTCGTCATGTAAGAAGGTTAATGGGTGTGAGTGAAGCAAGTTATTTGTCACCCGCTACAGGTGGCGATCGATAGTCTCTGCCTATTCTCTAAGGAACGTAGAGATGTGAATATGTGTATGTATTCCTAGATGTCATTTATCTTTTCAACTTAGACTGATACTTTTAATAGCATCCTGAAAATCCTTATACAGGATGGCGCATTCAAATCGGTCAGTATAGGATAGTCTGAAACTATAAGATATACAAATATTATTCTTAGGAACCATGTCACCTATTTTGTTAAAAGGAAAAACTGCATTCAGACTTTACTTCAAAACAAAAACTGTATCCAGTTCGGGATACGAACCCGGTTGCTTTGAAAAAACAAACTTGCACTATTCGCTTATTCTTTTTAAATATCGATTGCATAAGCATTGTCTTAAGCGGTAAATGTCTCTATAAAACATGATGTCGAAAATGAATAAAATGCATTGTTTTGGCATACTTTAGTTTATCATAGTAGTTTACATACAGCGTTACAATATTCAACAAGTTCGGACATGTAAAATTGTCTCTCCCTTACTGACTGATTTGAATGCGCCATCCTGTATAATTCAACAACAATTTACTTAGCCATACCTTTTTACTTTTCACTTAGAATGCATAATACGTCGTAGTTAGCATTGTAAATAGTGATAATGAATTTTATTTACTATGAGAGACCGGGTTATATCACGATAAATTAATAAAGATATCTGGTTACCTTTATTTTGCCCGACGTTTCGACACAGTTGCATAGGCCGTGGTCGCGGGAAGACTCATAGTAGTCTCATAGTAAATAAAATGAGTATAAATCGCGAGTGTTTAAAAAAAAAGTGATAATGAAAGTAAGTAAATTTCTTATTTTTACAGGTACACTAGATACAGGGGTAAATCAAACGAGGAACAACGAAGGAGCTATTCTGAAACATGTGTTAAAAGATATGTGAATATACCACAAAATTATACGAAATATATACCCAGTAATTACTAGGAATATTTAGGTATAAGATTCCCTAGAGATTTGTCTGAGAAGAAACAATACATACACACATCACGCCTGATTCCCTGTAGAGGAGTAGGCAGACATTACGGATTCCCATTGTCCCACTGACAGACCACTTTCGCTTCATTGACATTCATACTCTCGGCGGTTATAGGTACGCCTAACGTCACTTTATAGCGTCTATCTGACTGTTATATGTCTTTTTAGAAATACATGAATTAAATCATATGTGATAAGAATTTACACACACACAAATTCCAACAGAATAACTAAGTAGGATGTAAAGTTTTTTAAACACTATTCTAGTTAATATCATCACTATAATTCATATCCACTGGATAAATGTGTCTAAATGTTCCATAGAATTGACTGAATATCTACGATAATTTTGTTTCTATATACATCATCATCATCAGCCTGTATCAATCCACTGTTGGACATAGGCCTCTCCCAAATGACGCCACTTCTCCCTGTCAGTGGCCGTTCGCATCCATTCGATGCCGGCCAACCTGCGCAGGTCGTCTTCCCACATTGCCGGGGGGCGCCCCACACTACGTTTACTGAGACGCGGTCTCTATACCCTTACGGGGATATAGAAGTTTACTATGTAAGTTTGTATTTCATAAAACAGGACACTCATATCCTAAATTTGATTTAAAGTCTGTATTAGGAGTGACATACACAATACAAAATTATATTCACCTTAAATCATGCATGTTTCTAAGCTACTAAGTTATTGTTCATTCCGAATGTCGCTGTAAGGCGTTGTCGAAACGCAATAGGCATGAATGTAAATAATGGCTTTTTTTAATTGTAATAAAATGGTGCCTATTAATTGTAAATAAGGTTTAGGTTTTAATGAATTTTATTTATATATTACTCTAGTGTTTATAATTGTATTACCGGAAATAAAGTTATGAGTAAATATGTTATTATTTTATATTTTAATAGACTTATTAGTTATTCAATAGTGTCTCTTTGATTTGTGTTATATGGTGCTAATTTATTATATTCTGAATTATATTAATTTTCACTTCTTTATTGTAATTTTCTTTCTTACACACTATCTTTATAATTACCTTAAAGTACTATTAAATTAAAATATTTTAAAATAATGTTTCATTTATATCTGCTTCGTTCAATAAAGAGATAAAATAAATTTTTTTAGTGTCATCTATCCTGAAATATTAGTACTTTTTAGTTGTATAGAAAGAAGAATCATAGTATTAAAGAATTTTGAAAACAATAAGTTAATTTCAATGTACATTCAACGCTAAAAGTGCAGTCCCAGTCACTTTTTATAAGGTTTACGTTTATGAGAACAAAAGAGAATATTTTTCATTTCGAAACACGCGAACGTATAGTGGCCATGACAATGTATAGTGGCGTCAGCTTTAAAATGTAAAATATTGTCTTTTGTTCTTATAAACTTAAACCTTATAAATAGTTACTGGGACTTCACTTTTAGCGCTGACTGTACCTAATCATACGCATTTTGTAGGTAATAGTATTATAGCTTTTTTATCTTGAAATATTTGCTTGTATCTTGTTTTTAAGAAATTACATTTTCTGTATCTTTTGGGATGATAACGACATAAATATGATGTAAATTTTGTTAATATCTAATGTATGTATTGAGTTTAATTCAGTTTCATCGTACTCAAACTATACTATTGTCAATAAATATCTATGATTTTAAACAGTTTATTATTTACTAGTGACCCGCTCCGGCTTCGCACGGGTATAAAATATATAGCCTACTCCACTTTTTAATGGATGTTATTATACATATAAACCTTCCTCTTGAATCACTCTATCTATTAAAAAACCGCATCAAAATCCGTTGCGTAGTTTCAAAGATTTAAGCATACAAAGGGACATAGGGACTTTGTTTTATACTATGTAGTGATTTTGGTAGCAATTTTTAAAATTTATTCATAATTACGTCCTTTAATCCCTTTCGGAGTGGATAAAACCTTGGAGACGATAATATCTCCAAGATCACTTTTTAGCATGAATATTGGTGTTGTGAACATTGGTGATAGGTTGCAAGCCCATAAGCGACAGATTCCATTGTCCCTTAGTTGCCTCCTACGACACGCCAGGAAGAAAGGCAGCTAGTTTATATTCTTTTAAGTCCCAGATTAGCACTAGACTAGACTCTATACAAAAAAATTACACCCAATGTCACATTAGGTGTTGACTATATAATGAAAAATTGTGGTCTAAGTCCTACACAATGTTTTCGTATGTCACCTTCAATAGGTCACACATACATACTTATATTCACGCCTCTGCATCCCCAAGGGGATAGGCAGAGACTATCGATCGCCACCTGGAACGATCCTGACAAATCTCTTGTTTCACTCACACCCATTAACCTTGTCATACATGCTCTTCTGTTCTTCACTACGTACACCCGCCTTGAGAACAATGTTTCCAATTCGATCTGTTTATCCTTTACACTGTTTTCAGTGTCTATAATGTATCACTATTGCATCTAATTAAGGAGACTTTTATGTAACTGCTAGAAATACTCATATAACCGTCGGAATTGTATGGATTTCATTGAGAAAAATGCAAAAAATCGTTAAGAAAATAATAAATTTATTGATTTTTGTTATTCCATACACTTTAACTTAACTACAGGTGAACCAGATAACTTGAAATTTAGACATTGTAACCAACAATGTGGCTTATGCCAATGCATTCTCCAATGCAGAACCAGAAAATAACTTCCATGCCGACAAGGGTGTTCAGGGTGGCTTGCTTAATGGTCTGGTCTTTCCATGCTCCGGTGCGGGCGCTCTTCACCAACTTGGCAAAGCCAGCTTTGATCTCGGGGATCTCACTCATTTTAGGTGGTCCCAACTCAACACGGGCATATTTCATGAAAACTCCAAACTTGGGCCTGGCGAGACTGATAGCCGTGCTGATGAGTGAGGGAATCTTAGCGACAGCACCAGCCATTTTTTTGTTTTAACTGGTAGATATAAATTAAAAGTTTATAGAAATATGCCCGATATCGAGCCAAAATTTTAGATTCGGATAATTTTTTTTGTAACAGAAAAAAGTGTCATACAAGATCAAACGAAATAAATTCGGTGTAGCTTAGTTATTAAGGGTTTGACTCAGTTTCAATGGATAAAGGGTTTAAATCCTGCCTGAACATGTACCAATGGAAATGAATTTCTATGTGCGCTTTCGTAGTGATTTTTTTGCGACTCGTTCATCGATTTCTATCGGTGAGGGAAAACATCGTGTGGAAACCTACTTGATCCCAGAACAGCAAATAGTTGATGCTTGTAAATGGCGACACGGCTTACCACCTGTCACATCGAGTACTGACTATCTCGTCAACACGTGGATTCAAAGTGGCCATAGAATTACTACCTCCGCGATTGCGCAGATTGAAACCTGAACCGATGACTACCCCGCAAGGGTTAATGGTCGTGAACGCGTTTGTTTTTTCGTCTAAGATCAAACAAACTAAACATCAACACCATTTCAATATCTTTTATTAAATCAAAACATGACAACACAGAACAAACACATTGACATTCACAGTGATTTCAAAATTTATCAAAAAAGTACTTTTAAAAAGTACCGATAATGCTTTCAGCCCACTTAAGATAATAATTTACAATAATTGTATGTAAATCAAGATTATTAGTACGGAAATTCAAAAAAACAACTTTGAAGCCTGCGAACACGTGAAGCGAAAGAGATTTGTCAGGATCAGTCGAGGTCACGATCTAACACGTTTTAAAAAATAGGTGTGACTGTATATTTTTTTAATTAATACTTAAAAAATCAGATCTAGTAGCTTGAAGAACCAATCTCTAAACACAGAATATTTTCTGACTATGTTTTAGAAAATGATCGTTCACCGTATCAAATGCTTTAGTAAAATCTATAAAAAAAATTCAGTACCAAACTTTCTAAACAAGACAAAACTTCACACTACAATTTTAGGACAATCAGTCAATTTTCTACTATACCTAAAACACAGTAAACGTTTCAGACTTTCACATCTTTTACTTCCTTTTTCTCCACCACAGGTTTCAGTATCAAGTCATCTAAATATATAGGATGGTATCCTCTCGCGCCGTTCAAAGGCTTTCTGCATGTAGGACAACAGCTTTTGGCTTTCAAAGCCTTTTTTATACATTTAGTGCAGAATATGTGACCGCATATTGTGGAGGAGACACAACCAGATTGTAGAGTTTCCAAACATATGGGACAGACCAGGCCCAGGCTTTTGCTTATACTGTTGTTGCTCGCCGGTTTTACTGATAACTGGAACATAAAAAGGTATTATAGCTTTATACATATATAGTATTAAATATAACTATATTTTTTTAGAATAAACAAGTGGAAGTGATGTCTAGGCCATTTATACGGAAATGTTACTTAGCCGTCGGGTCCTTGGCTCTTAGAAGTCTTAGGGTCAAATCATACTAATGCAGATCGAAGTTCATCTAACCGGCAATCCAAAGCTGAACAACGTTTCGCACACAATTCTTTTGATAGTAATAAAAAACGCATGCATTCTTTCGTGTCTCTGCGTCTTTGCACGCCAACTTTGACATAGAGATCGCGCCACATAAATTGGCAGTAGGCAAACTTGGAACTAAATTTGACGTTTCCGCCATTGCGTGTTATTTTGTATGAAAGGTAAATTTAGTATTACCAGCGTTGTGGTTTTTGCTCACTCTTTGTAATTTTTATGTTTGTTAAGGGTGATTATAATAAATTGATTTCCGGAGTTTCTTGTTAGTTCTTCTCCAAGCTAGGGTCTCCACTGAACTAACCTCGGTAAAAAATATGTCAAGACAATGCTCAGTGCCATGTTTGAAATAGTTTTTTTAATTTATACTTAAATCATAAGATAACATTCAAAGAGAGCTTGTGATAGGGCCTATTTTAAATAAACATATTTTGACTTTTAACTTTGATATATTAAGTTTTATTTGAGTTGATAGCTCTGCAACCAAAGACCGTTACAAATGAAACCTATAATGTATCGAGCCGTATGGCACAGTGAGTGCTAGTTTTGGCGTGTTTACTGGTAACACTGAATTACGCGACTGTGGCGACGCCTCCAACTGCCACCTTATGTGGCGCGATTTCTAGCTTTGGTTAGGTGTCAGAAGTACATTATGTGGTGAAGATAAGGTTGAATTGAATATGTTAAGTTTTGCATTGACGCTTATCTTTTGCTCTGCACTAGTATAAATTGACCAAATATGTTTTTGATGACTTCCTTTTAAAGAAAGAAAGAAAGAAAACATTTGATTAGACACACAGACAGCTCACAACAAAAAAATAGAAATACACACTTTAAGTCAGAGAGACGCCATTACGATTCATCGTCTTTTATGATAATATACTTATAGAAATTTATAATTTGAAGAATCATTTCCTTATTAATTCTTACAAGTATTTGTACGCAAGTACGTTTCGTATGACTTTACTGAAACCAGATATGTGGTAGGTGTTTGACTTAAATCAAAATATGTAAGACTAGCAGAGGACTGTTCCAAAAGTATTTTTTTTTATCTAAGTTACTCTTTTACATAGAAAAGACTCACTTTGCTGGCAGTGACGCCTTTTTTCGTGTTCTTTTTCTTCCTTCGTCGTTTGGGTCGTTCTATGGGCAAAACAGGTCGCATGGCGAAAAAAGGGGCGCTTAAAGTCACTTTTTGGTCATTTCACGGGAATTTTTGACAAAAAATTTAATAGCATTTCGATATTGACAAAATTTGTTATTGAAACCCGCCCCATGTCAAGTTGAAGAGTGAGAAAAGAGGTCCTGATTTTTGCGACCTTCTTTCATGTTTTATGATGTAGAATAGGAGAATAATCTTTGTTCCTGAGTCTATGGTAGATAAGTAGTAATTCACAAATTTTTAGGTGACGATGACAAAAGTGTTGGGTTATAAAAAATATATTTCCCGTTTATTTTAAAGGGTAATATGCTTATTAAATAATAAATATGAGGGATAGATGATAACTAGCTACTTTTCTTTTCAACCATTAGTAAGAAACGTGTAAAATATAGGAATCAATTGGACAAAAACCTATCATCAATATTCTATAATACAAATTTAGTACAATAAGCGGTTCCGTTATAATATCAGCGTTACGATTGACCACTCGTGACAGACCAAGCTGAGACGGAACCTTTTTTACACCGCAATGGCACTCACAAGAACTATGTTTGTCTTCAAATCTGTGTTTTGTATAAGTTGTATCATGTCTTCGTGTGTGTTTTTGTAGTTGTCAAATAAACGTTTATAATAATAATAAAGGGCGGTTACGTAGGGGCCGGCCTAATAAGACATATAACAATCAGATAGACGCTATATAGAAAAAAGGAGACATTAGGAGTACCTATAACCGCCGAGAGTGTATGAGAGGATGTATGAATATCAATGAAGCGAAAGTGGTCTGTCAAGATCGGGACAAATGGGGATCCGTGATCTCTGCCTACCCCTCTACAGGGAATCAGGCGTGATGTGTGTGTATGTATGTATGTATAATAATGCCTTCGAAACTTTCCTACTCATGTTAAACATTATCAAAATGTTCTCTCTGAGGTTCTGTAGACCTTGAAAGAAATTGACTGACGTTCATATATGACCATCTCCTTAGCTGTTGCCTTTGACATCAAGATAGGTAGCTAGTTAGCATTCGTTTTACGTCCTACACTCGCACAGAAGTTAATCCTGCTAGCAATTAATCACTACATACATGTACATTCACGTCCTTTAATCAGTGGATGAATACATAAAAACATATCCTTGGTCACTTATAGCACAATATTGGGGTTGCGATGTCATAATAGAACATTGTTGACAAGATGCTAACCTCTCGCACAATAGATTCTATTTACTCTTATTCCCTTAGTCGCCTCCTACGCTATCCCGGGAAGAACGGCAGCTAGTTAGCATTCTTTTTACGTCCTAAACTAGCACAGGAGTTATTCTAGATAGCAATTTATCTCTACCTATCCTTGTAAATTAGTAGAGACCTATATCTATGTACTAACCCATTTTTTTCGATTTCCCCGAAAACCTTGAAGTGCATGTAATCAGGTTAATGGCTAATAAACAGTGAAGTGTAGTGCTGGAAATTGATAGGAAGGGTTTCACACTAACCGATTCTTGATACAACTGACATCGAGAGCAAAATTTATCGGGCGTGGTGTAGAAATTATTTTTTTTCTCTGTGCCAATTTTTTGTTAATTTTGAAAAGTATCACTATGGCAAAGGGGAAATATCGTGAATAAAGCCATCTTTTTTATGGAATAGGCAATAGTCGGTGCAGTCACCAGATAGCATGGAATGCCAACAGTCCTATTTGAAGGTTTCTTTCTGGTGAAAAGTACGTTTGATTTAGCCATTTATAAAGAAGGTGAAACAATAACATTCACTGCTTTCTAGAACTAACATTTTCAATTTTAAGATAATAATGATTAGGTACTTGATGTATTTACCATTAATTTTGAAATTGAAGAGATGAACACAATTTTTTCGCTTAATATGGAATGAATGACACATGTTACTTGTTATGTTATTTAATATACGATATTTTTTATGCAATGTCACGTCCAATGTTAAAAGTGTTTCTCGTTCGAATTTTTAAACCTTTTCTTCCGTATGTCTTAAAAAGGACCAGTAGATATAAATAGCTAATAGCTAATAGTATGCTATTAGCTAGCAACCTATCTTATATCACAGCACCGATTCCAAAACCAACTGTAGAGTCAAGTTGTAAGAAAACCAGTGCCACTCAATATACATATGTATCTCGACGTTCAATGAATGTACTGTTACTGTACTTAGATTGTATAAAAATAATTAGATTTTTTTAGCTTTAATAGTATTTTGTAGTCTCAAACGGTAGTCACATAAAAAAATCTTTTTAATTTATTTATATTCTATCTGCCATACAATCTTATAGATTATGTCAGCTATTAAAAAATACATTTGAAACTGACACAAAAAAATAGTATAGTGTAAAACCTCTCTGAATACCTATCTTAAAAAAGCATTAAGTAAATTGAATAAAGCTTTGCAGACTATAATGTCTTACAGAATATTGACCACTGCAGTTACAAGCTATTACATGCACACTATCTACATGGCCAGATACACGACCATTAACCCTTGCGGGGTAGTCAGAGGTTCAGGTTTCCATCTCCGCTTTGGTGAAGGTAGTAATTGTATGGGCACCTCGAACCCACGTGTTGAACAGATAGTCAGTACTTAATGTGACAGGTGGTAAGCCATGTCGCCATTTACAAGTACTAACTCGGAGAATAGGTAAGTTTCCTCACGATGTTTTCCCTCAGCGTAGGATTCGATACATTTCGTAAATGTATTATTATTACGAAAATGTACACAGACATTCATTAAACTTAATTTCCATTTGTACATGCTCAAGTGGGATTTTAACCCTGTACCCATTGATACTAAGTCAAGACCCAAACAACTGAGTTACGCCGAATAGAACTATAAGAGAAGATTTTAAAACCTCTATGATAATTATAGTAAACATACATATGTACCTATACATTCACGTCTTTCAATTCCTTTTGGAGTGGACAGTACCTTTTAGACTTAATAACCCCTAGGTCACTTTTTAGCATAAATATTGGGGTTTTTATGTCATATGGAACATCGGTGACAGGTTGCTAGCCTAACGCCTAATAAATTCCATTGACCCCTAGTCCCTTAGTAGACTCTTACGACATACCGGGATGAACGGCAGCTAGTTAGCATTCTTTTAACAACTATAAAATAATTATAGTATCTCGATAATATTTTTTTAGAGAGTTTAATTCATTATACAGAAAACTTATAAAGTATATTTTAAAAACAAAGTATTACCTCGGGTAACAATATTATTATTGTATTACAGGTATTACTTTGGCCCGTTTTCTTGTAAAATACTATATCTTGACCTGTGAATATTTCAAGAGCATGAAAATACGTTTCGATTCTGACCAACACTATTTAATTCACAATTGTACTGTTTTGTACTGTAAAAAAATCTTTAATTTTATCCGTACTCACATAAACCAATCTAAGAATTCGATTTACCCGGTATTAACATACCGTAAACAAACACACCTATTTACCTCCATTCCCTTTTAGATTACAAACCCTTGAAATCCGCGTGAAAAATCGCACTTATCTAAAAAACTTCCACAAAAGAGGGTCATAATTAAAAACACAAAATGTATGCCACCCTGTGATTAAGTATCACCCTTCCACCCCACCCCCTAAACACTTGGTCAGTCAAAGGTAGTACCTCAAGAAAGCGGTAGTCTAAGTAACGGAGCCAAAACACAAGGGAACGCAAACTAAAGGCTTAATATGGTGGTAAAAAAATGGTTTTTTTAACGAAAATAAACCTTTTTGTGACTTTCTGAATGGTTTAATTGGTTTTCTCGTAAATGGGTTTTGGTTTTAGTGTTTAAAGAGAGAAAATCCTTGATTTTTTACGCAAATGTTTTGTGGAGTAGTGGTGTTTGTAAATTGTAGAACATTAATTGTAACTAGTTAATTTAGTTTGGAATTTGTAAATAAAATAGTGCGCTTATAAACTAATGTAGTTGTAAAATATAAAAAATGTTGTTAATTGAATTTGAAATTCAAAAAATAATGAGTGTTATCAAAAATTCGTCTTTCGTGATATATAAAAGCAAAATTAAATGACAAAAATATACTGTAAATATGTGATATTGAATTACAAATTTTTGTGAATGCACTTGATAAAAACTTTGTGATAAATTGTGAATGTGTTAAAGTGGAATTATTGTATTATATATAATATGAGGATTCGGTAAGTTAATGTTTCTTAATCTGAATAACAATATTATGAACATAAGATCAAACTAGGTGCCTTTCTTTCCGACATATAGATACCAAGTAATAGACTAGGGAAACTTTCAATATATTGGTAATGGACTAGCAAATAATATAAAAATAAATAAATAAGCAATTCATATTTTGACGACCTCCGTGGCGCGATTGGTTAGCCGCCGGAACGCTAAGTGAGGTCCCGGGTTCGATTCCCGGTGGAGGCAGAGTTAAGAACTACGCTAGTTACTCTTCTACTGCTTTCCAGTCTGGTCGTTGATGAGATATGCTATATATGTATTAACCATATATAATAAGTATATATTTCTTAAATTTACGTTGACTAGTACCCTTAACACAAGTCTTAAATAAACTTACCAAGGGGCTAGTTCAATTTGTGTAATAATGTCTCAATATTATTATTATTAAATATACAAATAACATTACATCCCCGATAAAAACATTATACAACCAAGGTTGTGTATACCCCTAAAGCGATAGTAAGAAGTGAATACATAGTTACATGTTGAGTGAAGTACGCGAGGAAACTACATATCTTCGGATCTCTGTTGATACCATAAGAACAACTTTTCCTCAGAGGTAACTTAACTACCATTAGGTAAACTTTGAGATAGTCTATATTCATTTGTAACGCACTATTACTAATACTGTTATGGCTGGCAATTGCCACTTAGATACTGACTACCTCTAAGGATTAGGTAGGTTTCATACGTTCTCTTCACGATATGATTAATAACTAACGGGACTTATTACGTAAGTTTTTATATAATAACTAGCGACCCGCTCCGGCTTCGCACGGGTATAAAATATATAGCCTACTCCACTATTTACTGGATGTTATTATAAATATGAACCTTCCTCTTGAATCACTCTATCTATTAAAAAAAATTGCATCGAAATCCGTTGCGTAGTTTCAAAGATTTAAGCATACAAAGGGACATAGGGACAGAGAAAGCGACTTTGTTTTATACTATGTAGTGAAGTTACCTTTATTATTAACCCGAAATTCGGCTACGTTGCAGCAGCCATGGTCACGGGCAGACTCAACTAAAGGTAACTTTATTATATAAAAACTTACGCGATAAGTCCCGTTAGTTATTAATCTTGAGTATAAATCGCGAATCACTTAAAACTATAATCACTTCACGACAGTTAATCCTTGTGGGGTACTCAGAGGTTTGTGTATACATCTTCGTAATTTCGCCGGTAGTAAGTAACTATGGCCACCTCAAACCCAACTGTTGACCAGATAGTCAGTACTCAATGTGACAGGTGGTAAGCCATATCGCCATTTACAAGCATTGTCTATTACCTACCTGTTATGTGGAATAGATAGGTTTCCACAAATTTTTTTCCTCATCGTAGTTGCATTTCGCAAATATTCCTTTTAAGGCGTAAATGTACATATATCATAAACAGGTATTATCGTTAGGAAACCTGCCTATCCCTCAGGATAGGTAGGTCAGTACCTATATACGGCGATACGGTTCTCTACCTATCACGTTAGGTGCTGTCTATCTACTGATACACGGGCTTCGAATAACGCATACCTAACATGCCTTCGAAATTTCGGAGATGGGCATTCAAGTCTCTGACTTCCCCGCCATAATAAAAAAGGGAGTGTGTATACACAAGTCGTGAAGCGTATGTATGTATGTATGTAAAAAGGTAACTACATTACCATTGGTATATACTCCGGGGCTTGACAATCATTGACTATTACCTGTTACAAGAAATAGGCAACTTCTCACAATAAACTACCTTAGCGTAGTTCGTACATTTATTTTTTATTGCGAAGGTATAGTCAGATAATCAAACAACTACATTTCCATTGGAAAATGATCGGGTGGGATTTGAACCCTGTACCCACTGATACAGAGTCAAGCCCCAAACAACGGAGCTACCGAATTGAGTGTACATATACTCAATAAAAAAACAAACGCGTTCACGACCATTAGACCCTTGCGGGGTAGTCAGAGGATCAGGTGCGAATCCACAATTGCGAATGTATTAATTCTATAGCTACCTCAAACCTCCATGTTAACCGGATAGTCAGTACAAGCCATGTTGCCATTTACATGCACTAACTATTACCTGTTCGGGGAACAGGTAGGTTTCCTCACGATGTTTTCCCTCACCGTACTATTATTATTACTTGTAAAGAATAGGCAGGTTTCCCCACGATGTTTCAATTTATCACAAGGTCAAATTATATGTATGTACATATATATGTGTGTGTAAATTAAGCAAATGGACTAGTCTAGTGCTAATAATATTTAATACTCATAATCTGTATGCTATTAACTAATTGACATGACAAACCGTTAATTAATTTAAAAGGTGACTTTTCCACAAAAAACCTCATTTTATTACTGTTATCATTTAACTACCGTTTCTGATTAAATAGTAGGCGTTATACCTATAGCCGCCGAGTGTGTATGAGGATGTGTATGAATAATGATAATAATTGGACATTACACCAATTGAACTAGCCCCTTGCTAAGTACATTTAAGACTTGTGTAAGGGTACTAGTCAACGTATGTACTTATTATATATAGATAAATACATATACCGCATATATAATCAACGACCTGAATGGAAAGCAGAAGAAACCGTATTTCTTAACTCTGCCTCCACCGGGAATCGAACCCGGGACCTCACGATTAGCGTTTAGGAGGCTAACCGATCGCGCCACGGAGGTTGTGAATGGAAATGAAGCGAACGTGGTTTGTCTGGATCGAGACGAATGGTGATCTATGATCTCTGCCTACCCCTCTGTAGAGAAACCAGCGTGATGTGTACATATGTTTGCAAAATGAGACTTGACACGTTGGTTAGTGTAGTTGAATCTTTGGGCTCAGGATTCAAATCCCGATTGTACCAATGAAATGAAAATATACATTTTCAAATATAGGAATACTATATTCATTTTAACCAAACCTTTCTAACATCTTTAAACATACATACATTAACGACTGTACATTCCTAATGGGAAACACGGCCTTAGACTATCGATCGCCACCTGGAACGATCGTGACAAATCTCTCTTACACTCACACCCATTAACCTTTTCATACATGCTCTTCTGTTCTTCACTGCGTACACCCTTGAGAAGAATGTCTCCAATTTGATCTGTATAAGTTCTACGCGGCCTACATCGTCCAACTCTACCTTCCACATATATACATACTGTTATACTATGTTCCATGTAATATACCCCCAATATTCATGTTAATAATAAATCTAAGAGTATTTCAAAGGTTCTGTCCACCCTGAAAGGAATATAACGACGCGATGTATGTGTATATATATATATATATATACAGGGTGGCGCATTCAAAACGGTCAGTATGGGAAAGTCTGAAACTTTAAGAGATACGAAAATTTGTTCTTAGGAACCATGTCACCGATTTTGATAAAAATAATAACTGCATTCATACTTTCTTTGAAAAAACAACTGTATCCAGTACGGGAATCGAACCCGGTTGCTTTGAAAAAATAAATTGGCCCTTTTCACTTTTTCTTTTTAAATATCAATTGGTATCAGAGGGTACTTAGCTTTCGTAAGTGATAGTAGCATTTGAAATCGCTCTTGGCTATTTAATAGTTTTTAATTGTATAGTATACATAATTGTGTTTCGTGTAGTGTAAATTACAAACCTCAGTATATCCGTGCAGTGGGAATTCACAAACACTGAGCAAAATAGTTAATTACATATATTCACGTAACAACATACGTTACATTTCAAAAAACACTTAACTGGAATTAAGCACTTTGTTATTGAGACAATGGCTTCTGTGGCTCCTTTCAAGTGTTCCGGATGCCCCAAGACCATCGTGGATCGGCAGTACCTCGGGTGTCGTACGTGCCGGGAGCGCTTTGATTTGGAATGCGCGAACATCTCCTCCAAACGATTCCGCGAGATGAGCAAAGAGCAGAAGGCGGGCTGGGAGTGTGTGCGGTGCCGCGGCAAGGCGCCGAGGGGCGACAACACCGAGACCCCCATCCGTGCGGGCCCTGACTTTGTCTCCGACCGCCGCGGTGGTGCGCTGCCAAGTCCTGATTACGCCCCCCGGGTGACGACTGATCGCTTGGGCGAGGGAACCGGCGATATCGCGACTATGGCGGCGGAGATGCAATTGTTTCGCGCCGAAATACGTGCCATGCGCGTGGAGATTGGTGCCTTCACTGCGGCCATATCTGCGGTGATGGATCGCCTGGACTCCTGCGACGACAAGATCAGCCGGCTCACCGACAGAGTTGCTGAGCTGGAGCGGAGGAGTAGTGATGAGGCGAGCCACTCGAAAGTGCAGGCGCTCACTCAGACGGTGGATGAGCTGAGGGCGGATCTCAACGACCGCGATCAGGAGCTACTGCTCGATGAGATCGAGATCAGCGGTATACCCGAGGCCAAGGTGGAGAGTCTTCAGCACATAGTCACGGCGGTTGGAGCAAAGTTGGGCGTCGAGCTGCAGGAGCGGGACGTGATGAACATTTCGCGTGTGGGCCGTATCTTGCGCGTTGGCGATGTTCCTGGTCGGTCGCGCGTCATCGTCGTGAGGCTGGCGCGCCGAGCTCTTCGAGACCAGTTGCTGCGGCAGGCCAGGGTGCGACGTGGTGCCACTACAGAGGGATTTGACCTGTCTGGGGATCCCCGTAAATTTTATGTTAACGAACGGTTGACCCGTCACAACAGGCAGATGTTCCATAAGGCGCGGGAGCTTGGCTCCAAGCTGGGCTTCCGGTTTATATGGACGCGTGACGGGAAAATCTTCGTTCGTAGGCGAGCGGATGATTCACCTCGGCTTCGGATTCGCACGGAGGCTGACCTGGTGAGGGTTTTTGGGTGCCTCACGGTTGGTGCTGAAACAAAGGAAAATAATGTTTAGTGTTTTCTTCAGTTTTGTGTTTAATTTTATGGTTGTTCTCGTGTTTTATTGCTTAAAATTTACTTACTTGTTTGGCATAATTATCCATTGCGTGGTGGATTGTGTGGCGATCTTAAATTGTACATTAGAGGTGACTAACACAATATATTATCTTTTATTACTAATTATTTATCAATATATATTATTTCACATTAGCACTCAACACTATTATACTTCGCATTTATCTAAATCTACCTTCAATCACAATTAGAGTACCCGCCACATAAGGTGGCAGTTGGAGGCGTCGCCACAGTCGCGTAATCCAGTGTTGCCAGTAAACACGCCAAAACTAGCACTCACTGTGCCATACGGCTCGATACATTATATTGAGGTTTCATTTGTAACGATCTTTGGTTGCAGAGCTATAAACTCAAATAAAACAAATTAATATACCAAAGTCAAAAGTCAAAATATTTTTATTCAAAATAGGCGCTATCATAAGCTCTCTTTGAAAGTTATTTTATGATCTAAGTACAAATTAAAAAAACTATATATTGACAAAAGGAATATATATGAGTGAAGTGGAAGGGCGGTTACGTAGGGGCCGGCCTAATAAGACATATATGTAACAGTCAGATAGACGCTATATTGAAAAAAGGTGACGTTAGGAGTACCTATAACCGCCGAGAGTGTATTAGAGAATGTATGAATGTCAATGAAGCGAAAGTGGTCTGTCAGGATCGGGACAAATGGGGATCCGTGATCTCTGCCTACCCCTCTACAGGGAATCAGGCGTGATGTGTATGTATGTATGTAAAAAAACTATTTCAAACATGGCACTGAGCATTGTCTTTACATATTTTTACCGAGGTTAGTTCACCAACCATTTCGGCTGCTCAAGATGCCACGTCATGAAGACCACGACCGCTCTGATAAGAGCGTAACGATTGAGAAGAAGAAGTTCAGCGGAGACCCTTGGAGAAGAACTAACAAGAAACTCCAGAAATCAATTTATTATAATCACCCTTAACAAACATAAAAATTACAAAGAGTGGGCAAAAAACACAACGCTGGTAATACTAAATTTACCTTTCATACAAAATAACACGCAATGGCGGAAACGTCAAATTTAGTTCCAAGTTTGGCTACTGCCACCTTATGTGGCGGGTACTCTATTACCTTTATGACATCAACTTTGACATTCCTGACAATTCAAAAATTAGACTGACATATAAGTTAACTAAAATTATAAATTGCAATTTGTTTACAATACTGGCATTGGTTTTGTTGTATATATTTAATGTGGAACTGCTTCAAAATATGATATTGGTATGTGATGGTTATTTGTATGTACGTAGGGGCTTTTGTGTAGTGTTTTTCGCAGTGCTTATAAGATGACAGTACGAAATAGATTTATTAAATTTGGACTTTATAATGCAGGTTCACTAAACACCAATCATGACAACTTTATTACTGCCATGGCCTTGCATCCCACGGATGTGATGGGCATATGCGAGACTTGGCTGTCTGGGCGTAATGCGATTGCCCCGGTAGTGCCTGGGTATAGAATGCTGAGCTTGCCTAGGCCGAAATCTATGAAGGGCGGTCGTGGGGGTGGCCTAGCGTATTATGTTCGAAATGATTTCAAGGTTCGCCGTCTACCCCACGTGGGGGATGACCTGGAACAGATGTGGCTTGCGACCAGGGCAAGTGGGCGACGTATTGTCATTGGATTGGTATATCGCCCCAATTGGATCAGTGTTGACTTATGCATTGACTGTTTGTCCGAATCTATTTCTTCTTTTGGACATTATGATTTTATTATTTTACTCGGGGACTTTAATATTAATTTTCGCACTGATAGTGCAGATACCATCAAAATGACTAACTTTTTAGATAATTTAGGACTTAGGCAAGTAATTTCCGAACCAACTCACCTGACATCAGATAATGAAACTTTGATTGACCTAGTGTGTACTAATACTCGCGTTAAGGACATTAATTTATACAATGTTAATGGCTCTTATGGACATCTCATGATTACTTTGACTGCCTATATACCGAGACCTAAGGCTGTCACCAAATTTTTACAATATAGACCTATTAAATGCATTGATATGGAGTTATTTAATCTTGACCTTAATTTAATTAATTTTGAACATATCCTGACATTGTTTGATGTTGATGAAATGGTGAATTATTTCGAAACTTGTTTATTACATATATTTGACATCCATGCGCCCATTAGGGAGGCGAGGGTGAAGTGTGATCGTTCTCCACCGTGGTTGACTGATAACATAAAATTAATGATATCCTTACGCAATAAGGCGTTCTGTAAGTATAAACGTACTAAAAAAGATAGTCACAAGTCTTATTGGCTAGAATTAAAGAAACTAGTTTCAAAGAGTATCAAGTATGAAAAACGGGCTTATTTTAATGATTTCATAAACCGACATGTCACCCAAGACAATAAAACATTTTGGAAAAACATTAAGTCTAAGCTTCCTCACACGCAAAAGTTAAACTGTCTATCCGAATCTTTTGGAAATGTTGAGGAGATCAATAGTCATTTTCTTGACACACCGGGTGCGAACGTCGTTCCCCAGAGCGAAATAAATAGATTTAGGGATGCCTCTTTTGGACCAGGTCGTTTGCGTTTGGGTGAGGTATCGCGGGACACAGTCTTGAAGACTATTATGTCTATTAAGTCCAATGCTCGGGGGATTGACGGCATCAGCAGGGATATGGTGCTGTGCACGTTGCCGCGGACGCTCGCTGTGATCACTCACATCATCAACGCATCTATCGCTGGCGGCAGGGTGCCGCAGCGATGGAAGCATGCGGTGGTTACACCTATTCCGAAGCACGATGGCGCGTCTGTGCTGAAGGACCTTAGGCCGATCAGTATTTTACCGTTCCTCTCTAAGGTGTTGGAGAAGATTGTTTATACCCAGCTTTCGTGCTATGTAAATTGCGTGGGCATTCTGCCAGAGTATCAATCTGGGTTTAGGAGGGGTCGGGGGACGATCACAACCCTATTAAACGTGACTGACGACATTTTGACGAACCAGAATAAAGGACTGGGGACTATATTAACTCTGTTGGACTATTCTCGTGCATTTGACTGTCTTAATATTAATCTGCTATTATCTAAATTGACATATTACGGACTTGATCATGGTGCGTTGAGATGGTTCGATTCGTATCTCTGTGATAGGAAGCAGATGGTCAAGTTGACTAGGTCCGATGGCTTCTCACTTCACTCGCAGCTGGGTGATGTGAATAGGGGGGTTCCCCAGGGTTCAATCCTGGGCCCGCTCCTGTTCATTATTTATACGGCCGATCTTTATCGGGAGGTGCGGAACTGTCACTGCCATCTGTACGCTGACGATGTACAACTATACACGTGTGCTCCCCCAAAGGAGATTTTGACTTGTGTGCCTCGCTTGAATGACGACTTGCTGAGGATACGGGAATGGTCCGACCGGAACGCTCTCGTTCTGAACTCAGCAAAGTCTAAGTTCCTTATGATAGGCAGCCGGATGAATGTAAAGGTGATGAAAGTGTTAAATCCAGTCGTAAGAATCGGAGATGATGTCCTGGAGCGTGTGTGTGAGGCTAGGAACTTGGGCTTGATTTTTGATGAGCAGCTACAGTTTTCGTCACATATACAGCGTACCATATCAGCCTGTTTTTACCGCTTGAAAATGTTGTATGGTGTGCGTGATGTGTTGTCCGTGAGGTCTCGAGTGGCCGTGTGCGATGCGCTAGTGTTGTCAAAGCTAAATTACTGTGACGTGGTGTATGGGCCTCGAATTAGTGTTGGTCTGTCGAAGGCTGTGCAGCGGGTGCAAAATGCGTGCTGCCGATACTGCTTCGACGTGCCGCGTCGCTCGCACGTTGGCCCTTTTCTTGATGGGGCGAACATGTTGAGGATGTGCTCGCGGAGGCAGTTACACCTTGCTTGTTTAGTGTTTGACGTCATTAATTACCAAAATCCACCATATTTGTACAATAGGCTTAAGTTCGCGAAAGGTGCTGGTTCGTTCGGAGTGAGAGCTGTAAGGGCTCCCCTCGAACTAAAGACACATCACACTGCGGCTTTCAGGGGTGGCTTTCATTACGCCGCCACCAAATGTTGGAACAACATTCCACCACCTTTGAGGCTGACAAAAACTAAACATAAATTCAGACAAGAATTGAAGAACACATTATTAGCGATACAAAAACAACAACCGCAATGAAAGTTACTCGCCTATATATGTATGTACATTCCTACTGTTTTATTATTATAGTATATGTATTCGTTAATCACTGCACAGTCACACAGTTTTTTATATTTAATATTTATTATTTGATACAATTTTCTTCGCAATATCTAAGTATTGAATATCTTATCTAATCTATAACCCTCTGTGTGCTGCCAGCTGAAAATCGGTGGTTCTGCGCAGCCTAGGCCTAGCAGACGCCCACCGAGCTGGTCGCCTTTTGGGATCCCACAATACAATCGCTACAGTTTGGTTGCTTCTGTAATTTTATTTATTCCTTAATTTTGTTTATTTTTTTTAAATTTTGTCAAGTTATGCAGTTTTGTTTAATTATGAAATGTAATTGTTATTCAATAATTGTGAAATTTGATTTGATTTGGATTCCAATAAAGATTTATTATTATTATTATTATTATTATATTAGTATTAAGCTGTAAATGTCTCTATGAAACATGGTGTCGAAATTGAATAAAATACATTGTTTTGGCATACTTTAGTATAGCATAATAGTTTACATACACCGTAACAATATTCAACAGAAATATGAATTTGTCACTATGGCTATTTCTAGTTTTGTACTTCCCAACTTGTTACATACACCATATCATGTGGCATTAGCATTGCATTAAACCTTTAAGGAGGTTTTGTTATCTACAGTAATCTAAAAAACTAACAATCTATTGAAAAGTCCACTTAAAGTGACGTTTTAACCATAAAATTTCTTGTGGTATTACGTTCAGGATGAATTTTACAAAACAAGCTATGACACCATTGAAGACCTAAAAGTAGCAATAAAGTCAATAATAAAAAAATACAAAATTCAATAGGAAGATCGTTACCTAAACGTGTTGAATATTGTATTAAAAACAACGGTGGTCACTTATAAAACCTACTATGATAAACACTAAAGTATGCCAAAACAATGCATTTTATTAATTTTCGACACCATGTTTCATAGAGACATTTACAGCTTAAGATCGACACAATCGATATTTAAAAAGAAAAAGTGAAAAGGGCCAATTTATTTTTTCAAAGGAACCGGGTTCGATTCCCGTACTGGATACAGTTGTTTTTTCAAAGAAAGTATGAATGCAGTTTTTCTTATTATCAAAATCGGTGACATGGTTCCTAAGAACAAATCTTCGTATCTCTTATACTTTCAGACTTTCCCATACTGACCGTTTTGAATGCGCCACCCTGTATATATACTAGCGACCCGCTCCGGCTTCGCACGGTTATAAAATATATAGCCTACTCCACTATTTAATGGATGTTATTATACATATAAACCTTCCTCTTGAATCGGTCTATCTATTAAAAAAACCGCATCAAAATGTGTTGCGTAGTTTCAAAGATTTAAGCATACAAAGGGACATAGGGACAGAGAAAGCGACTTTGTTTTATACTATGCAGTGATATTAGGTTTTTATTATGTAGAAAGGTATGTTGAAGTTAAATCATTAATCATTTCATCATGTTATGATACACTTAATAGAATACAGGATGACTAGTGGATATTGTAGCATCACTTCAGTGTTAATATGGAACGTAATATTAAAAAACTAGTAGCCGTTCTTACCGTTTGATATGTGACTTAGGGACTAGCAGTTAATGCAATCTATTAGGATAACGGCTGTATAAAAATGGAACAATTAAATGCACTTAAAAAATACTGAAATGTACACCAAAATATAGCTAAACGCACAGCAAAGGTTAGGTTTGAATATTATTTGATGTTCGTTGAAATACTAGCTTAAATGAAATACTACTTAAAATCGTGTCATCTATTCCAAATTAGAAACAAGTATCCCGAAAATAGTATTAATTTTATAAGATAATAAAAATAAAAATGAAATGATTACAAAATTTTATAAGAATAATTATATTAATTTAAAAGCTAAATGTCAGATATTTCGCAGTTCAGGTTTTGTCATGTATAACACTTTATTAAACCAAAAAAACAAAACTTTAGTATAATATATTGTAGCTCGTAAATTAATCAAACCTTTGATTACCCTAAAAGTTAAAAGTCGCAAGTATTCTACGTAATAGTAAAAAAGCAGATTGCCAACTCATTGCAAAATATTAATAGAAATCACCTCATTACCCTGAGTCATGTAATCATTATGAATTTGAATATGACCTCACACACTGCCTTTCAACGAGTGTGTATGAGGAGGTGTATGAATGTCAAAGAAGCGAAAGTAGTCTGTCAGGCTCCAAATGGGGATCTGTGATCTCTGCCTATCCCTTGTAGGGAAACTGCAGTGATTTATTTGTATATACATACACATCACGCCTGATTCCCTGTAGAGGAGTAGGCGGAGATCGCGGATCCCCATTTGTCCCACTGACAGACCACTTTCGCTTCATTGAGATTCATACATTTTCTCATACACTCTCGGCGGTTATAGGTACACCTAAATTCACCTTTTTACTTCTTTTTCAATATAGCGTTTATTAGACTGTCGTATGTCTTATCGGGCCAGCCCCTACGTAACCGCCCTTCCTCTTTACTTACATATATTCCTTTTGTCAATCTACTATCATTCAACGGCATAATATGTCCAAACTGAAGCATGCCATTTTCAATCTTAGTCACTACATCGTCTTTCAAACCGCAACCTCACCTTATCACACTATTTTCAAACCTCGTAATATTCTTTTTAACTATAAAGACACATACATATTCTATAATAACAAGAACAACAAAATATCCAAAAAACTAACAACATAATAGACCTAATAAATCAATAATAATTTTATCGTAACCACAAATAACACTACACAGATCTTCACAACAAAACAATCGAATCCATTCATCTATTCAAAACCCACTAACGTTTGTTTGCAGTTGCATTGAACTTTTGACATTATAATTGCAGAGTGTGTATCAAGAGTTTATTGCTCTGAGATTGGGCGTAATTGATTTGTAGGCGGGCGGTTGAAGGTCGCTGGTTCTGAGTCATCTAGGTGATGGAATACCTATTCTCACACCCCCATATAAACTTAAGAATAGGAATTATAGGTACTTGTTAAGAAAGATTTACTTAATCACTACATAGTATAAAATAAAGTCGCTTTCTTGTCCCTATGTCCCTTTGTATGCTTAAATCTTTGAAACTACGCAACGGGTTTTGCGGTTTTTTAATAGATACAGTGATTCAAGCAGAAGGGTCATATGTATGATAACATTCTTTAAATAGTGGATTAGGCTATATATATTTTATACCCGTGCGAAGCCGGAGCGGGTCACTAGTATACAATAAAGTAAGAAATTAAACTATAAACTTAAAGTAGAAATAAAAATTAAATTACTTAGAAAATATCTTTATAATCATTGCTGTCACGAAATGGTAGGGTTCCCAAGATACTGATAACATCCCCCCTCTGAATAGCTATGCTAATTCTCTGAGAGAAAAGTGCTTGTTAAGATACTTTTCTTATACATACATACATACACATCATGCCTGATTCCCTGTACAGCGTAAGGCAAAGATCACGGATCTCCATCTGTTCCGCTCCTGACTAACCACTACGCTTCATTGACACTCATACACACTCGGAGGTTATTGGTACTTCTAATGTCACCCTTTTTCAATATGGTGTCTATCTGATTGTCATATGTCTTATTGGGCCGGACCTAAAGTAACCGCCCTTCCACTTAACTCATATATATGCCTTTTGTCAATCTACTATCATTCATCCGCATAACATATATAATTGAATTGATTGATTGAAATATAATTGAATTGACCCTTCATTTAAAATTCTCTTACATTCAATATCTCTTATAGTATATATGGAATCGGCTTCATATATACATCTATGCCTTTAATCCCTTTAATAATAATAATATTTAAGACATTATTACACCAATTGAACTAGCCCCTTGGTTGATCCATTGACACTTATACATTTTCTTAAACACACTCGGCGTTTATAGGCTAATGTCACCCTTTTTCAATATAGCGTCTATCTGACTATAAATATATTACGTACATAAATTAATTTTTTTCGACGACCTCCGTGGCACGATCGGTTAACCATCTGAACGCTAATCCCGAAGATTCGCGATGGATGCAGAGATAAGAACTACGCTTTCCTTCTGCTTTCCAGTCTGGTCGTTGATTATATATGCTATATGTGTATTTATCTAAATATAATAAGTATATATTTCTTAAATATATGTTGACTAGTACTCTTAACACAAGTCTTAAATGTACTTAGCAAGGGGCTAGTTCAATTGTGTAATAGTGTACTACAATATTTTTATTTATTGAGTGTCCATACAAAAAAATATATAGAAACACATTGACGTAGGATTTCTGACCACCCCACAGCGTTTAGCCCATTTCAAGTACACTCTGGACGTCATAGAGTTACGTAATGAGTCTGCCACGCCTATGTGGGCAAGGTCGCAATAATAAACACGTTTGGCCTGGATTCTTTCGGTTTCAGCCCAAATAATAAAAGGCTCCGAAATAATAAAAAAACGACCACCTGACCTAGTAAAGCTTCCTTTGGGGTTTGTTTACTAGGGATAAGTTGGAGGGTTAGTTGGGGTTTTAGTCAAATGGGAGTGTATGGTTAAGTTTGTACCTAAATATACGAGTTTAATATACCAGTCTGTTCCTAAATATATACTATTATTTAGTCAGTGTTTCTATTATTTTATTAGAATTTATTTTGTTATATTTTATTATGTTACTTATTATAGTTAGGATTAATAAATAACAATACCAGTTATAAATTAAATTGGGTATGCATTTAAGTATGATTTTTTTTAATTTGGCCATTGCTTTAGTATTTGTACACATAAATATATACATAAAATTATCGATAAAATGGCGAGTCCTCAACTTTACTCTAAAGAAAAATATACATTTATTCTCTTATTACTTATGTTAAAAACAAGAACTACTTTTATTCCAAAACCTTGCTGACGTATTTATTTACTACTAAAAATATAACACCACTACTAAATAATACCTTTACATACTCCTAACCCCTCTCACTGTCGTGGTGTAAACGCGGCCTCATTCTAAACACCGGAAGTCGATCATTTGACTCGGACTCAAAACATCAACGTGACACGTTCTTCCCTCGAAGCCTTAAACAGCCTTCACTGATAACTCCATTTTGTAAATTCTATGTAATATAATTACAAATCGTATATTCCAATTAATAAATTTAACTACTTAGTTTTTTTATTCATGATACGTAAGTAAAATTAATGTTAACTAGCTGTCGTTCTTCCCGGTATGTCGTAGGAGGCGACTAAGGGACTAGGGGTATATGGAATCTATTGGGCGATAGGCTAGTAACCTGTCACTAATGTTCCGTATAACATTACAATCCCAATATTCATGCTAATAAGTGACCTAGGAAATATTTTATCTTCGAGGTTCTGTCCACCCCGAAAAGGAATAAATGTATACGTATGTGTATACTCGTATATAATTACAAATTATATGTAAATCCAATTCAATATTATGTTATGAATAATTTAATTCAATACGAATTGTAATGTAAGGTTAAATAAATTGTATTTTACATATACATTCACGTCCTTTATAATATCTCCCGTGTCACTATTTAGCACGAATATTAGGGTCGCAATGTCATAATGGAACATTGGTGACACGTTGCTAGGCTATCGTTCAATTCCATTCCATGTACCTCTAGTCCTGTAAACGTCTCGACGTGGCGGGAAGAACGGCAGCTAGTTAGCATTCTTTTACGTCCCAAACATCTCACAGGAAATTACGGAAAGATCTACCTATTATTCTGGATAGGCAATATGGCATATTTCGAAGCACTAACTATTACTTGTGCCGAGGTATAGGTTGGTTTCCTTGCGATGTTTGTCCACACTGTAGTTAAAAATATGTATAATTGATTTATAAAGCATTATGATTGTATGAATAATACATTAATACTTATTTATTTAACAAAGATGGCGTTAGAAAAATATTAAAAACGATATCAATCAGGTTATTGAAAAGTATATATACGTTTAACAGCTCTTTAAAGTAATCCAAGACAATAAAATGTTACATTCTTTTATTTTGTGTGGGTTTTATATCCATTATTATATAAATATTTACTTACATTCACACACTAAAGTTTTTGGAAGAATAGAATTTAGAGGTTTTGATAGCATTAAGTTATATGAAATAGTAGTATTAGTATAAGCACAAAGTTAATTAGATTATCGTCCAATAAATTCAATGACCCCTAGTTCCTTTTTTCAAAAACATATCGAAAAGAAAGTTAGCTAATTAGCTAGCAATCTATTTATGTATTACATACGCTTTACGACTTGTGTATACACACTCTCTTTTTTATAGTGGCGGTTTAGTCAGATACTTGAGTTCTCATTTTATAAACTACTTAAAAACGCGTTTCACTAAATAGACAGCACCCAACGTGATAGGTAGTGAACCGTATCGCCGTATGTAGGCACTGGGTATTACCTATCCCCAGGGATAAGCAGGTTTCTTCACGATGTTTTCCCTAAGCATATATACCTGTATTAACTTAGAGAACCTCAGACACACAATAATATCTCCTAGGTCACTTTTTAATAAATATTGAATATTGAGGTTGTGACGTCATATGGAATATTAAAACAGTTAGCTATCCCAACATCCACTAGATTATATATAACGTCGAAAATAAGGTCATATAATATGTTTTGTAAGTTTTAATTCCAATACTATATTAAAATATTATATACATATTAATATTATATTATATATTACTATAATAATTTTAACATTGTACATCTTATTTACGCATATGACACAAATAGTTTCTTTCTATCCGTCTATGTCATTAACTAACTAATAGCAATCTATATACGGCGATACAGTTCCCTATCTATCACGTTGGGTGCTGTCTATATAGTGAAACGCAGGCTTCGAGTGACCCATGTCTAACATGCCTTCGAAATTCCGGAGATGGGCACTCAATCCTATAACTACCCCGCCACAGTAAAAAGGGAGTGTGTATCCGCAAGTCGTGAAGCGTATATACTTATACTAGCAACCCGCTCCGGCTTCGCACGGGTATAAAATATATAGCCTACTCCACTATTTAATGGATGTTATTATACATATAAACCTTCCTCTTGAATCACTCTACCTATTAAAAAAAACGCATCAAAATCCGTTGTGTAGTTTCAAAGATTTAAGCATACAAAAGGACATAGGGACAGTGAAAGCGACTTTGTTTTATACTATGTAGTGAAGTATGGAAGGCAGTTAGTTAGCGTTCTATTCACGTCTTTAAGGCTTTACTTGTACAAGTATTGGGTCATGCATGCCACGAAACATTACCCTGCCATGTCAAATTAAAAAAACAACATAGCGACTAATTACCTTCAGAGGTCAGTACTGAAGAAATTTCGAATTTAGAGTTACGCTCTTTTGTTGTTATGGTGTGATTTTTGTTTATATATAGGATAATTCCACTTTAATTTCATACGTACATATATTCACGCCTCTACGTCCCTAAGGGGATAGGCAGAGACTATCGATCGCCAACTGGAACGATCCTGACTGACCACTCTCGCTTCATTGACACTCATATATCTTCTCATACACACCCGGCGGTTGTAGGTACTTCTAACGTCACCTTTTTTCAGTATAGCGTCTATCTGACAGTCATATGTCTTATTGGGCCGACCCCTAGGTATCTACCCTTCCACTTCACTTACAAAATATTACTTTTGTCAATCTACTATCATTCACCCGCATACCATGTCCAAACTATCGAAGCATGCTCTTTTCAATCTTAGTCACTACATCTTCTTTCAAACCGCAACCTTCCCTTATCACACTATTTTCACTCCAAATATGCTTCTCAGTTACCGCATTTCAAAAAATAATAAATTTTATTTGAGACATTATTACGTATGTGTACGTAGTGATGAACAGAAGAGCATGTATGAGAAGGTTTACAGGTGTTAGTGAAGCATGAATATCGATGTTGTCATATACAACAATGGTTACAGGTTGCTAGCCCATCGCCTAATAAATTCTATTTACTCTTGGTCGCCTCCTACGACATGCCGGGAAGAACGGCAGCTAGTTAGCATTCTTTTTACGTCACAGACTAGGTCGGGAGTTTTTATTACCTTTATTTGAACAAAAAAAGACTAACGCGTTCACGACCATTAGCCCTTGGGGGGTAGTCAGAGGTTCGGGTTTCCATCTCCGCAATTGGGAAGGTAGTAATTCTATGGCCACCTTTATATATGGGGCCCAAGTATTACGAGCACCTTCCCACTGAAATTCGTGATATTAGGGATGACGAAACGTTCTGCCACCGACTGAAGAAATTCTTGCTGCAAAGTGCGTTTTACTCTGTAAAAGAGTATATGACGAAAGAGTACTGATGTACTTATCGTATTTTAAATATGTTATATATTAATAATTTTTGTATACATATACTATCAGTGACATTATTATTATTTTTACATTTTCATTTTATTTTTATATATGACGATCATTGTAACTTTGGACATGTGTTAATTGTATTTTATTTTTATGTGACATTGTTGCAATGTAATAAATAAATCTAAATCTAATCTAATATATTTTATATTACCTTTATTTCTTTTTACATACATAATACTTTGACAAGTAGGATTAGATATTAATAACTAGCTGCCGATTATGAAGTAAAAGGCGATTAAGCAGCTAGGGGTCATTGAAGTCATTTGGTGATGGGCTAGCAATTAGGTATCAATTTTCTTAATCATTTATTAAAATCGACGTAGCTCAGTTGCTTAAGGCTTGACTCTGTGTGACTCTGTATCAGTGGGTACAGGGTTCGAATCCCGCTCGAGCAAGTACCAATGGAAATGAAGTTCAATGAATTTCTATGTATATTTTCGTAATTAAAATATATTTGCGAAATGCATCGAATATTACGGTACTGGAAAACATCGTGAGGAAACCTACCTGTTCTCCGAACAGGTAATAGTTAGTGCTTGTAAATGGCGACAGGACTTAGCACCTGTCACATTGAGAACTGATTATCTAGTTAAACCTGAACCTCTGACTACCCCGCAAGGGTTAATAATCGTGAACGCAAAGGTCTTTGGCATTAATGTACTATTACAATACTAATAAGTGTCTGAACCAATATTGTGTAATCACGATTCTGTTAACCTTGAAAGAGATTTAAGGTCGTGAATATATTTGTATGTATGTAATATTTAACATAACTTACATACTTATAATCATTTACTTCAACTTGTTTTAAGATGTATAAAACCTGAGAAACATAATATCTAATTGTGTACCTTATTAGAAACAATATGTCAGATTGTTAGCTCATCACCCTATAATGTTGCCTACGACATTTAATACATTATAAGTATACAGTTATATCTTACTATATAAGAGTGTATGAGAGGATGTATGAATGTCAATGAAGCGAAAGTGGTCTGTCAGGATCGGGACAAATGGGGATCCGTGATTTCTGCCTACCCCTCTACTGGGAATCAGGCGTGATGTGTATGTATGTACGTATGTTATATCTTATTTACAATCCTTAAAAAACAAACACACTAACTCAAATTTTCTCAAATTCCAGACCCAAGGCGCACAACTCAAAAAACTCAAAAAAATGGCTTTGAAACTAAAATACACAGACGAAAGCGGAATCCTACACATCAACATGTCGCCTAACAGCCCGAAGCCCTCAGCCTCTCTTACAGACCCGCAATTCGACAGTATCAACACAAGATTTCCCCAATACGACTTGTTTGGTGAAAATTCGAGTGGGGGTAGCCTATTCAGAAGCCGCTACAACAGCATCGAAGAAGAACTTGCCAATACGCCATACGCCTTTACATCGAGCAGTCGTTTAGACAGGCAAGGCGTCAATATAGAAACCTCACCGTCCCGCGATATAGAAAATGACAGTTTCTTTCAAAATGTCAATGTAGAGTATGAGTTATTCGGACCTGATTTGTCGACTCCAGCTTTTTCTGTCAAGCAGTTGATACATGCTCAGGATAGGTATTTCGATTTGTCCAGTACAGATAAGTTTACTAGAAGTGCGCCATCTTCAGCCAAAAAAGTGCTGTTTGAAGACCGGAGTGAAGTGAAAAGTGCGTTCAAAATCGTTCCTGATAGAGTCAGGAGTGTACAACGCGTGCAGATTGACAAGTAAGTGGAAAAAATTATTTATATACATACTAGCGACCCGCTCCGGCTTCGCACGGGTATAAAATATAGCCTACTCCACTATTTAATGGATGTTATTATACATATAAACCTTCCTCTTGAATCAGTCTATCTATTAAAAAACCGCATCAAAATCCGTTGCGTAGTTTCAAAGATTGTCTTTGATTGACTTTGTTTTATAATATGTAGTGATAAATTCACGCGTTTTAATTCTTTTGGGGGTTAATCTTGGAGATAATATGATAATATCTTCACTTATATTGGGGTTGTGATGTCATAATTTTACTTCTATATTATTATACTCTTAATATTTATATGTATTTTTATGTAATGAGTTATTTTTCGTTTTAATTACAACTTTAAATATACTTGTCTAGAATTAAATAATAATTAATGAAATATAAAATAAGAATACAAAATTTTCTGACCCGTGTTAGCTGGGCGGTATAAAAAGCTAATTAGCTGCCATTCTTCCCGACATGTCGTAGGAGGTGACTAAGGGTATAGGGGTAAATGGAATCTTGTGGGCGATGGGCTAGCAACCTGTCACCATTTTTCAACAATAGACATCAACCCCAATATTCATGCTAAAAGTGATCAAAGAGATGTTATCGTTTCGTACAAAAAATCCCAAAAGGGATTAAAGGACGATAATAAATAAGTATACTTTTCGAAAACTGATATAGTCACTACATAGTATAAAACAAAGTCGCTTTCTCTGTCCCTATGTCCCTTTGTATGCTTAAATCTTTGAAATTACGTAACGGATTTTGATACGGTTTTTTTAATAGATAAAGTGATTCAAGAGGAAGGTTTATACGTATAATAACATCCATTAAATAGCCAGAAGTGCGAAGCCGGAGCGGGTCGCTAGTTATGTAAATAATTATAAGCCTGAAAGTAAAGTCTTCAATTTATGTATTGTAAAAGATAACTAGGGGATTAGCATATAGAATAAGGGCAAGTAAATATATTCATACACATACATACTCTTTGGAATTTATGTTTCTGCTTACCCCTCTTTCATTTATAAGCATTATTAGTATTTGTATTGTTATTCTTAAGCTACGAGTACTATCTACACTTTTTAAACTGTAGACCTTGAATTATGTCTTAATATACACTTTCAGTGAAAGTAAACGAAATTCAGAATTAAGTAATATATATGCAAAAATTTGCATTAGTATGTGTTTTATCATAAATTTATTTATCTCTAGACATGAGTTCGATGACCGGTTTGAACATACATACACATCACGCCCGTTTCTCTAAAGAGGGGTAGGCAGAGATCACGGATCCCCATTTGTCTCGATCCTGACAAACCACTTTCGCTTCATTGACAGCCATATATTAACACTCTCGGCTGTATTGATACTTCTAACGTCACCCTTTTCCAATATGGCGTCTATCTAACTGACATATGTCTTATTAGAAACACCAGAAAGAAATATCTCCTAGGTCACTTTTTAGCATGAATATTGGGGTTGTGATGTCATATGGAACATTGGTGACAGGTTGTAGTCTATCGCCCAATAGATTACATTTACTCTAGTCCTTTAGTCGCCTCCTACGACATGCTGGGAAGAACGGCAGCTAGTTAGCATACTATAGGTCCCAGACTTGTACATAATAGATACATACATACATATATTCACGCCTTTACGTTCCTAAGGAGATAGGCAGAGACTATCGATCGCCACCTGGAACGGGTGAAAAATCTCTCCTGCTTCACTCACACCCATTAACCTTCTCATACATGCTCTTCTGTTCTTCAGTACGTATTATATTCTGTATTCTAGCAAATAATAACATACATACGCTTCACGACTTGTGTATACACACTGTCTATCTAGTGAAACGCGGGCTTCGAGTGGCCCATACCTGACATGCCATTGAAATTTCGGAGATGAATCACAATAACATACATACGCGTTCACGACCATTAACCCTTGCGGGGTAGTCAGAGGTTCAGGTAGTAATTCTATGGCCACCTCAAACTCACGTGCTGACCAGATAGTACTCAATGTGACAGGTGGTAATCCATGTCGCCATTTACAAGCACTAACTATTATCTATTCGGGGAACAAGTAGGTTTCCTCACGATGTTTTCCCTTACCGTAGTGTTCGACGCATTTCGTTTTTATTACGGAATGTACACAGGAATTCATTAAACTTCATTTCCATTGGTACATGCTCAAGCGGGATTTGAACTCTGTACCCTCGATACAGAGTCAAGCCCCAAACAACTGAGCTACGACGAATTTAATAAATAAATAATAATAAAAATAAGTAAATAAATAATAACAACAACAAATAATTAACGAGGATGTACCAAATGGATTTAAAAAGTGATCTTCAATGATTTTCCACTCTGCTAACTTTACCTTTTTTACGTAATTCACGTTTTTACGTAACAATTGTTTGAAACTATAGCTTGTTTTTGTTGCTTAGCAACGAGTTTTTTATTTAACCTTAAATTGAAGATTTAAAGGAAGTATCTTTAAGTAAATAAAAAGCGTAATTGTTAATGATTACTTCCGTAGATTAGTTAGTTTGGGACGTAATAATGCTAACTAGCTGCCGTTCTTCCCGGCGTGTAGAAGGCGACTAAGGGACTAGGGGTGATTAGAATCTATCGGGCAATGGACTAGTAACCTGTCACCAATGTTTCATACGAAATAACAACACATTTATACTAAGACATACTTAGAATATGTATATTATAATATCTCCGTGGTTCTGTCCACCACGAAATGGATTGAAAAACGTGAATGTAGAAGCCTATAAACGCCGAGTGTAAGAGGTGTATAATATTATTAGAATATATGTATAGATAATTTAGATAATTATGAATCAATGGGTTAGCAACCTGTCATTAATAAATCAATTATATACATACATACAAAACAATATGATTATTATTATATATATGTGAAGTGTATTAGTGTTAATGAAGCGAAAGTGGTTTGTCAGGATTAGAATTATGGGGATCCGTCTCTGCCTACCCCTCTACAGGGAATCAGGTGTGATGTGTATATATGTATTATTATATATTCACGCTATCAATCCTTTTCTAGTCAGACAATACCTTGAAAACATTATATCTCTGTGGTCTTATTTAGTATTACTTTTAAATTTTAATAACATTATGAAATATACCTCAAAAAAAGACAAAAAATCACGACCTAACCCTTGCGGGGTAGTCAGAGATTTAAAATAAAAATACAAAGTAAACATCCCATAGACGCAATCCACATTACACATTGAGCAGAATGGCACATAACTAACCTGCCACTTAGCAAGGAACAGTGACATAGTGCCTAGTAGAAAGTTACCACACCGTCACGCTCTAATTCCCAATTCGCCCTCCCATAATACCACGCTATTAAGACATTCATGAACTATAACTAACGTGTGTGTATAGCGAGGAAAAATACTGTAAAACTTAACTAACTAGATGCTTAAGTCACAAAAATTAGTACTAAAGAAAATTTTAATTCGACGTAGCTCAGTTGTTTGGCTTGTCTCTGTACCAGTGGGTACAGGGTTCAAATCCCGCTTGAGCGTGGATGGAAATGAAGTTTAATGAATTTCTAGGTACATTTTCACATTAAAAATACATTTACGAAATGCATCGAATATTATAGTGAGGGAAAACATTGTTAGGAAACCTACCTGTTCCTTGAACAGGTCTTAGTCAGTGCTTGTAAATGGCGACATGGCTGACCACCTGTCACATTGAATACTGACTATCTGGGCAACACGTGGGTTCGAGGTATCCATAGAATTACTACCTTCGCAATTGCGGAGATGGAAACCTGAACCTTTGACTACCCCGCAAAGGTTTATGGTCGTGAATGCGTTTGTTTTGTTTGTTTGTTGTAAACAAAATTGTCCAAAGTTAGCTGACTAAAAAGAATACTAACTAGCTGCCGTTCTTCCCGGCATGTCGTAGGTAATTGAGGACTATAGTAAATGGAATCTATTGAACGATGGGCTAGCAACCTAACCAGTGTTTTAAATGACATCCCACCTACAGATATTATATCTCCAAGGTTCTGTACACCCCGAAAGGGATTAAGGGACATGAATTTATATTATGTGTATGATTGCATGTCGGTCTAATAAGATATATGACAGTCAGATTGACTTCATATTGAAAACTTTGAACCACCAAGTGTGTATGAGGAGGTGTATGAGAGTCATAGATACGAAAATGGTCTGTCAGGATGGGGACAAATGGAGATCCGTGATCTCTGCCTACCCCTCTACAGGGAATCAGGCGTGATGTGTATGTATGTATGTATCAGTAATAGTGTGAACTTGGTAGTGGATTAACAAAAGTGACAAATTAAGTCATTTGAAAGCGAAATTTGACACTTTTTTCGATTTCAATGGTGAAATTTGACACTTGCTAGTCCACTACCAACTTCACACTATTACCGATCTGATATTGAACTGCGTTTGTGCTAAAACACTTTATTGGACTAAGGCCTCTGTTCAACCTACAAGGTTTAACAGTCGTATAGTACAAGTACTCTACCGAGTAACGAACTAAGTACCTCGAGGTTGCAATTATTGTGCCTACACGCCGTGAAGCGATTTCAAAATGAAATTTAGATTTAAGTCTACAATGATACGTCGTAATGGAATGTAGAATGGGTAGTCAGATGTACGAAGCTACTAAATATATACATTAGGTATCTGTTATCACTACATAGTATAAAACAAAGTCGCTTTCTCTGTCCCTATGTCCCTTTGTATGCTTAAATCCTTGAAATTTTCGGATTTTGATGCGGTTTTTTTAATAGATAAAGTGATTCAAGAGGAAGGTTTATATCTATAATAACATCCATTAAATAGCCAGAGGTGCAAAGCCGGAGCGGGTCACTAGTTTACATATAACTTAAGTCTACCAATGCGTTTTAGCTCAATTGTAGTTCAATATAACTTCAGTAATAGTGTAAAATTGGTAGTGTATTAGCAAAAGTGTCAAATTTCACCGTAAATTGGCAATATATCTCATTTTTGCTAATCTAACCTTCACACCGTTACTGTAGTAATATTGAACTGAAGTGAATACCACACAGTGACAGAAATTCATTTCCCGAACATGTAATAGTCAGTGCTTGTAAATAGCGACATGGCTTACCACCTGTCACATTGAGTACTGACTTGGTCAACACGTGGGTTCGAGGTGGCCATAGAATCCATACTAATAATTGACTTAGATATTATCGTGTCTCCGAGGTTCTGCCAAACGCAAAAAGGATGAAAGAACATGTATGTATACATTTAATACTTTTCGGGGTGGACAGAACCTCGGAGAGACACTAAAACCTCAAAAGTCACTTTTTAGCATGAATATTGGGGTTTTGATGATGTATTATTTATATACAAAAGGGTTACTTTAGAAATACTTATAACCGCCGAGTGTGTATGAGAAGTGTTTTATCAGGATCGGGACAAATAAAGATTTATAATCTCTGCCTACCCCTCCATAAGGAATCAGGCGTGATGTTTATGTATGTATATTTATTAGCTATAACTAAAATTCCTAATTACTTAGAACAAGTATGTAAAACCAACACTCCATTGCATGCAGCCCACTAACACCTCTTACAATGCACCCACGCGTTGCGTAAGTCCTTTGTTCGATGCTCGGTGCATCAATGATGGGTGTGCGTAGGGGAGACAGGCCTTCGAACAACAAACGTTGCTTTCTAAAGTTAACCGTCAAACTTAATACTAATTATGTTAT